>LR142178.1:0-10932 GCA_900659605.1 Tisbe holothuriae | reverse complement strand
TGTCCACGGACACGTTGACCTGCTCGCTGGGGGTGGGGGAATCCACGGACACGTTGAGCTGCTTGCTGAGGGGATCCACGGGCGGTGAAGTTGAGGATGCAATCTCTTGAGCTGAATAAAAGTAGATTATTAGTCAATTGCGCAAAACTTGCCACTGAGTATTACCTTCTTTCTGCAGACAGTCTTCAGAATACATTGGGCAGTACTGGGGACGGTTGGAGTAAGATCCATTAGATCGGCAGCCATACATCCACCGGTGCTGGACTACTTCACAGTGAGTTGGCTTAATACTCATTGCGAGCCCAGAAACCATGTGGGGATCACTGTTGGGTACAGGGCGCTCAAGTGATTCTGCCAGGACTGCTCCAAAAAGGAACAGAAAGAAGCACGAGATAACCCATGCTAAACTCTTTAGAAAGACCATACTTAACTCCGCGTTAACATCACTATTTAAGTTCTTATTTCGGTGAGCAGTAGATGCCAACTGAGACGGTGAAAGTAAATGCACGCGGTTTATAGACAAACTTACTATTCTCTCTTGGGACCGGCCTGCTGCTCTGCACAGCATTATGTAGTGTCTTTTTCACAAAATAATCTGAACCGTCTATTGCCGCACTCACAAGGGATAGACTCTCTCTCTTTCTCTCTCTCTCTCTCTCTCGCACACACCCACTCTCACTTTCCTTTGGACGCAGTCTCTCTAGATATCATTAATGTCATCGTCGTAGAGACTCTTTTTGATATAAAGAATCAAGGGCTCCAAAAGGCCTGTCTCTTGATCTCTGAAGATTTCCGTTCGAACTGCAAATGAAATGAGAAAATGAGCGATTATAATTACGTACTTTTGTAGGATAGAACTTGCTTGAAAATTGGTAGGGCACCTCGCTGTTTGGGTTACAGTCCAGCACAAGGAAGCCTTTGTGGTAGTGTTGTTCCACGTAACTCATGGCCTGGGGCAAAATCCTGGGGTCTTTCAGCACGGCTGAGCTGATGGCGGTGGCGATCCTTCTCTCACTCTTGGTAACAAAGAGGACGTAATCAGTCACCTTAAAAATACATAAAAGGGAAATCGGGGTTTGAGAACAAAATAGGAATGAGCTGTTTTATATACTTGTCTAATGGTCGTTTTACCACGCCGGCCTGGGGTATAGAAGTTTTGTAAGCAGAACAAAATCGTCGTCTATAAGGAAAGAAAACAGAATCTTTTTCAGTGTAACTACTCCCGGCCGTTAAATGTAACATATTACCTTGGAATGATGGGAGCTCTTGACCATTACGTCTTCATATGCCTTTGGAAGCATACATGAAAACAGGGTATCTTAGACCCCCCCCCAATAAATTAAGTTACCCCCCTGGAATTCCAAAAATAAATAAATCTTAAGTTTTTGACCTAAAATAATGCAAACTCCCCTGGAAAAGGTAGAGCCATTTTTGAAAATAAAAGACCCAAGGGGGTCTTACCAATATTTCAATTGTTTTCATGTATGCTAACCTTTGACTGAAGGAATTCTACCGACAAATCGTCAATGACAAGCAGGGAATGGCCTTTAGTGGCATCAAAGGCAAGGCTCTTGAAATTGGGCAATCCTTTATACAATTCCACTCGGGGGAATGCCTTTCTTAAGTCGGTCACAAATGGTATTGATTTTTGATCATGGATTCCAGGGCAGGCATACACAATGCGGACAAAGTCTTCTTCTTCGAGATTAAAGACGTCTTTTCTTTCTGTTATCATCCTGCAACAAATACAAAGTTAGCCATACAATTTGCTATTTATAGTAGAAAAAGTTCCGCTTAATTAGTGTAAATGCCAAAAATAATTAGGAGGGTCAACGTTTTCCAAAAATTTGCAGGGGGGCAAAAAAATCCCGGGGGGTCCCTCTCCCCCTCTACTGTTTTCGTGTATGGTTTTTTACCGTAAAACCGCCGTGGACTTCCCGGAGCTGCTTGGCCCAACAACGGCAACTCTGGCTGAAATATAACAAGGGCTGAGCGTGAGGACTGTCGTTAGTAAGATCAGAGCAATTGTTTGGACAAATATGCTCTTCCAGAATGAGCCGGTATCAACATTGACATTGACTGTCACAGACGATGGTACGAGCCATGTAAACAAAAAGTGTAAGTCAGTTATAAGTAATGGGATTTAATCGGTCGTTATTACCTGTTAGCGAGATCTTAGGTACATCCATATAAACCTTCTTGTCGCTCTGGTCCATGGCAGTTGGTCCGCCGGCGGCAGCCATAAATGAACGGTGTAGCAGATGCTGTTCTGAAATATAAGTAAAATAGTGGTAAATACATGTTTCATTAATTAAGCTCATTGAGCACATAGTTCTTGACGATTTGTTCATTTTTATTCAGGTCGTTTGTCATCCCATGATGGTACAATAATTCTTCAAAACTTAAATCAGGATCATCACAAAACCATGAAATAAAGCTTGCTGCAAAGTACCCACAGCTGCTGGAAGTTCGTCCCATTAGCCTACCCTTGTTGTAGCGCACAACCACTGATTTCCCGATATCATAAATCTCCTTCAGTTTAATTAAATTTCCTCCGGAAGAGTCAAAATAAAAAAGTGTTCTTTTGAAGTCTGGATGCGCTGCTACGGCAACCCAATGACTGCCTGGGGGGAGCCGGCAAAAGTTGAGGATGGAGCTTTGACCCTGCCCCAGTTGAGGGCATCCCTTTGCAGGAAAACACCCAAGAAAGCCATGTTTTCGGTATTCCGAAAGCCAGGCCTCTATTTCATAGTCATAAACAGCGTCACTGGAATTGTTCATTTTGTGTCTAATAATTATTTGCCTTCTTCTTCCTTCTCTAGCAAGCACCATTGATACAGTGTCAGCAGCCGCGTATTGTTGATGTAACTATCTAGACCGTTGTCCCTGAGATATTCACACCACTTTGACACATAATGGGGAATCGCACTCTTCGTGGGATGGAAGGTGACAGGAAGAACTTCTTTAAGGCTGCAAGGTTGTAGCTTTTTCTCGTGTATGTTGCCTTCCTCGCTCCAAGTGATGCCGCTGGATCTCAACTTGTCTAGAAGAGCCGAAGCTTTGGCCTGGTACTTGGACCAGACGAGCTTTACAAACTTCTCGTCATTGCTGTGTGAGGGGTGGCCGTCGGCTGAACCGCTTGCTCCACTGCCATGACCTTGCAGGTACGCGAATGGATCTCCGGGGAGGTCCTTGCACTCCTCTACCAAATCGGCCCCTACCAAATTCTTTGAGCAGTCTCCTTTGCCCTGCAACCCATCGCCCTCTCCTTCGGCAGCGCCGCCGTTGTCGTTGTTTTCGTCCCACTCCCCGGCCTCTCCGCCGCCAGCCAGTTCCTCAACTTTCTTCGACCTCTTTGCTGATGACGCTTTCAATCTTTCAATGTACTTCCTCTTCAAGGTGTCTCCATCCAATTTCCGACGTCCACATTCCTCCTCTAATTTCAGAAGTTTTTGATATCGAGCTTCGTCAATGAGGCGTTTTGCTGCAATGAGAGCCATGTTGACTGGGAAGTGGTCTCGAGTTGAGTGTAAATATGAAGGAGCAAACTGTTGAAAGCAAGCAGCGCAAGAAAGGGGTTGCTCCGATGCGGGTCAATGCCCTAAGAGCGTCTGAGCTTGTTACGGGTGAAAAAGGGTGTTCTGATGCAGGTCAATGCCCTGAGCAGCATCATACATATTCCTAGGTTAATAACCTGCTCTTCCACCTGTTGCGTTAAAAAGCTTCCCATTAAAAAACGGTTACTTCGCGAGTGTGTTAAAAGGAGCTCATTGCGGGGGGAGGGGGTTGGGGCTCTGATGCAGGTCAACAACCTTCTGATCCATCCCTTGCTGTTAAAAAAGCATCAAGCATCAAGCAATATGTGTATATGAGAGCCAAGCCATGAAAAGCAAACGAATCCACCTCTTGGCTTTCTTGCCTGCGTCTTGTAGACAAAGGAAAAAAACTGTTACTGCGTGTGTTGCCTGTTACAGTGTTCTGTATGAATATATTGCGGTTTAAATCGAGCCACAAGCTTGGCCTCGGTGCACTAGCCGCAGTGAAGTGGCCGCCTTGGAGCATTGACCCAAATCTTAGCCAAACACCGGCTAAAGCAATGATCAACCCTTTATGAGTTGGCGTCATTGGTCCTTCCCTTTAAATAGCCGCATTGGTGCAGATTCCTTACCATTGCCACCACAACTTTGGCATCATCAACATCATCATCGGTACAATGTTCCGACGTTCCTACGAAGGTCTACGCTCCCTCTTGGGACAAGCTCGAGATCGATGGCAACAGAGGAGGTGATGATTTTAAGTCTGAGCAGGCGATGGCGGCGGGGATAACAGCAGCGACGGACACGTGGAGGACGAGATGATGGACAATGTCGTTGACGCTGCAGAAGAAGGAAGAGAGCAAGGGAGCCAGGAAAATGAAGGTACTGTGTCTCACGAAACGGCAACCCTGACTGATAATAATTTGTATCCCCAAAGCAAGACTGTCATGGACACTGAAAAAATAAGCGCTTCGGTGCAGAGGGTCGCCTTTAAAAGGAATCTAAAATTTAAAACTAGCGACCATTTGTACATTTGCAAAGTAACACCCAAAGACGCCGAAAATGCCCCTTTATTGGTCGATTTACTGCATCCATTTAGAGAAATTATTTCCCACATTTTCGTCGAATTGCGTCAATATTATGACCAAAATCTAACCCCAGAAGAGAGGAAAGACCCCCTTTACTACCATAGACAAGTCTACGTTGTTCTTAAAAATGACGCTCTCAACCGTGGTATCTCCACTGGCAACTATAGCCTACACGAGAATTCCAAAAGCGTGAGCTGGAATATCATCAAAGCTCTATCCAACTTTCTTCAGAGCCATGAGACCATTCGCTTAGACCACTCTTTGCAAATCTACTTTACTGTCATCTCCGTAAAAAATCTGAAGTACCGCCTGGCAGTAAAAAAGAACATCGATCTGTCAATGGTGGGCTATATCAGCGACCCTGAATCCACTCGTAAATACATTATGAAGCCTTGCGTGGGCTACCCCTCCTTTCCAGTGTGTTTTAAGAACCACTGCTTTGTTATCTCCTTCTTGCTTGGCATTGTTAGTCAAAGACGAGACCAGGAAGATGTGAGAGCCGCATGGGAGCAAGTACGTGAAATCTACAATGACTGCCCCATTGTAAGAAAGAGAGCATGTCGTTTTTTGCAAGAGCTCATGGTCCAGTGCTTAAAATGGACTAATTCAGAGTACGACTTTTGCGACAACATCTTAAAGCAAGCGCCCATTCTCTCGCAACGATTCTCGAGCAACATTCTCATTTACAGTGAGAGAGATGATTACAATCTAGTGTATCAATGTCCTAGCATCTTTGACCCCACTTTGTACACTGTCAATCTTCTGTACCGTCGGCCAAACGAAAATAATGCTCAGCTCTCTGAAAGACTAGGTCACGTTGACCTTATTCTACTTCCCCGTACATTTCAAAAGAGACATGGCCTCCAGTATCCCTGCTGTAAGAAGAAGTCGAAGGTTAAAATGACCCACTATTGTAGCGTCCTTAGTAGTTGTTTTGCTTGCCAGCGGGTCATCTCCGAAGAGAACTGGAAAGCAAATCCGGACGTCGAGGAACTTTATTGCAACTCCAAAATAGTAGAAAATTCTCCAAGGTCATGTAGAAGTTGTCGCATTAGGTGCAATACGGATGAGTGCTTGCAGTATCATTTCAAAAACAATCTGTGTTCAAAGCGTTTTGTCTGCGATTTATGCAAGGGACTTGTTTACATTTCCCATCCGCACAAAACCAGGGCAGAAGCTTTAGCACACCATTCATGCCACACTTACATGTGTAGGCACTGCGGCGACAAAGTTCTCAAGAGCTCGCTTGAACACGCTTGCCCCATGAAAAAAGTTGCTCCCCCGCAAGAGCACAGTGGTTTGGGAACAATCTACTTGGAGTATAATTGGAAGAAGAGCGATGATGATAAGGGTACTATCTTAATGCCCTCTGTATGCCACATTTTTTATGAGAGCGAGACGAGAGAGAACTTCAAAGAAAGTCTTTTTGTCCAAAATGACGACAGCTGGCATCAGGACGAAGATTGTGTCCACCAGCCCTATTATCCCATTGCACTAAACGACTGTGCAAAACAACTTGTCCGAAAGAAGAGAACGCTTTGCTTTGGAAAGACATATG
Organism: Tisbe holothuriae; assembly: GCA_900659605.1. Taxonomy (NCBI): domain Eukaryota; kingdom Metazoa; phylum Arthropoda; class Copepoda; order Harpacticoida; family Tisbidae; genus Tisbe; species Tisbe holothuriae. Next base: position 4,750 of record LR142178.1, on the reverse strand, counting down.
CCCAAAGTCGAGTCGAAACGGTGATCGAAAAAGCAAAAATGTACGAATGTACAGACAATGTGGTCATGTCTATGTTGTCTTATGTCATTTCTCCCCAATTCCAGTCCTTCTCCTTTTTGTGCGCCGATGAACGCTCATTAGAGCTGATAATTGATGGGCTGCTTGCCTTGGACTTAATCCCAAGTGTACTAAGGGATGAACATCATTTATTTTCTGTCACAATCCCCGAAATCGATTTGGTCTTTCTATCAAAATCTTCCTATTCCCTTGGCAACGAAAGTGACATTTTGCAATTGTTTCCGTCGTCGGATCTAGAAATGAGCTATTTTCCCTACAACACGCAAATGGCCGACGACTACATTGGAGAAGAGCCGGATATTTCGGCGTACGCGCACATTTTGAACAGCGAAGAAGACATTTCTGTAATCTCTGATTGGTGCAAGAAGAAAAACGAAGAAAGGAAGACACCGTGGAGCAGAAGAGAAGAGCTCCTAAAGCATGCAGTCAGGAAGAGCAAGCTACTGCTACATGCTGCTACCAACTTCAAGAGAACGGCTCTGCAGCTGCAGTTAGATGCCGTCGCCGCGTCGTTGCCTGCCGCCAAATCCTTCTTCTGTCCATTCACGTACCCCCTCGTCAGCGTAGGCAGTTTTTCCTACCACGTGTACCGCTTCTTCTTTCTCAAGGATGAACTGTTTACAGTTCCTGCCGATAAAGGAATCTACAATAGGTAGGAACATGCACAAAAAAGTACTAGCTACAAATAAATGGTATTTATTGCTGCTCTCTTTTTTTCAGAATGAGCAGCAAATACGAGCAGGAGTACGTCTTCTGGCGCAGCCATACTTTAATGGCGAAGACCCAAACCAGTTGGTCCGTAGAGAACCAGGCCAAATTGAAGGTCTTCTACCCGGACCTCTACTGCGAGGAACGAAAGTTGGCCTGCTTCTTTCAGGTAACTACCTATATTTTCAAGATATGAAGGATAATAAGCCATAAAATAAATTGTGACTTGTTTCATGGTGCAGGGGTGTGCCATTCATTGCCACATGTCCAAGGATTGTACAATCAACCGCGATGCCACGGAAGACAGCATCAACTACGTGGGCGTCAGATTTGGAGATGCAAATCGGATCTGGAAAGAGAAGGAAGCGGCCTTCTTGCGCTTGAATGAGGGGAAGGTTGCAAAAATTGAGCTGATGTGGGAGTGTCAGTGGAAGGAGCTGCGCTCCAAAGACCTAGAAGTAATGGCCTTCCTTGCCAAAGAGTAAGTACCTTCTTTGTCCCTCTAGCTATGAGAAGACGTGAACATAATGACTCTTTGGCGTTCTAATTTACAGCTTTGTGCCACGGCCCTTGAGTCGACTGCAGTCTACACAATATCTGGTCGGAGGAAGGGTCTCCTGCTTTGCCTTGAGGTGGAGCAAGCAAGTGCAGCTGCACCCGAGCCAGGCGGAGGAGACGGATATGCTCGTAGAAGACAGATCTTCAAACTATGGCACCGTGATGTTGCAGACAGAGTAAGTATTGGGCGTTACTTTATTGATTAACCATAGGTGAGCTAATTTTCCTTCCTATCTCCTCCAGGTACCCCACGGGAAGGCCATTCACGGTCATCGGAGACGACGTCAAACACATTGCTATTACTCAAGATGCAGTGACCTACAAGGGTCAACCAGTACAGGGAGTAGTGCAACTGTCCGTGCTGTGTCCCCAAAATACTGTTAGGCCATTTTTGCCCTGCAAAATTGCGGGTAAAACGTCCTACTTTGTTTGTCCCCTTTGTTTCAAGGCCAAGCGAAAGACTGCTTGCCCTCACAAGGAAAAGGACAGATACTTCCATGTGAGCGTCACGTGCCCAGAACTGATCCATGCCGTCCATAAGAAGGGCTATAAGGTTGGCCACTTATTTGAGGCCATTTTGTACCAAAAGAGCGCAAAGATTTTTGCGGCCTTTATGAAATGTCTCCTTAGGGACAAATTTAGATACTCCGCCCTCCCCTCGGAAGACACCTGCTTGCAGAGGTACTGCGACTTGGCCAACGACAAGCTGGAGCTGTCCGAAGAGCAAAGGCTTACCCCTAATATGCTTTACCCCAACAAGGGTTTGAGGTTCTTGTTGAAATTGGTGTGTAACATTCTCTGTGGTAAAATGTCTCCACGAGGCAACACCTCCAAAACGATCTTTCTAAGGTCACAGGAAGAGTTGGAGGACCTCTACTACTCCAAGACCAAGATCATCGAGAAGATCACGTCCCATGGCGACATTTGTGAAGTTTTGGTACGCGGTAAAAAGAGCATGGTTAACCGCAACAGCAACTCGATCATCTCGGCGTACACCATGTCGACGGCTCGCATCCAGTTGGACGAAAGGGAGACGTTCCTGGAAAGCAAAGGAGCTAAAATATTCATTGAGGTGAGCTTTCACAATTTTTTGCTTTATAAAACGTTTTCAACATGTGTATATTTTTATTGCGCAGGATACAGATGGTCTTGCTTATTCCTTCCCTGCATCCATCGAGCGGCCCTGGTCTTCTGTACTGCCGGGGGAACTGCCGGGTAGCTGGAGGAATGAGCTCTCGTCAGACCAAGAAGTTCTACATTTCATTGCCCTGGGTGGAAAGAACCACTGCTACGTGACTAGAAATCGGCGGACTGGAGAGCTCGAAACGACAATCAAATCCAAGGGATTCAAGTTAGATCAGTCGACAACAGCCTCAATCAACTTCTCAACATACGAGAAATATCTGAACGATTATCTCAATGGAGTTTTGTCTTGTGTACCAGTAGCACAGTGCAGAAAGCGTAAATTTGAATCTTCGGCCAACTCTGTTAGCGACACGACTCAACGAGTTGTGTACGGATACTATACAAGCGAGCACATGTTCAAAAATGAGATCCGAACTTCGAGAATTGTTAGACGGCAAAGTTTAAATTTGGACACTGTGCCGTTTGGCTTTAAGGAATAAGTGGAATAAGTTATGAAATGCATAATCCTGTAATTGTTAATGTACTTGATGTTATGGTGTTTTATTTACAAGTTTAAGCAGCAATAGCATGTAGTACTGTTGCTGCTGCAGTAGTTTTTTACACATATCTGTTATGGTTAAATTTAGCAATATTTTTGTATCAGCTTCAAGTTTGGTTAAACATAATCACAACCAGTAAGTTTTGACATATTCATTTGCAACACATAATAATATAGCTGCTCAAGCATGATTAATTTTGCTCTTTGGGGAAAAGTGACCAATTTTTCCCTAAAGAGCAAATGCAAACCAATTTTTTCACAGCAAGACACAAAACAAATTACAGCTAACGTTCTATCTTCGTTGATCACAAGTGTTAATTGACAAAAGAGAACTTTTGTAACAGAAATAAATTATTGTTGGGGACAATAATGACAACAGCTGACAATAATCACAACAGCTTACTTCTTCCTCTTCTTCTTTTCTTGCTCTTCTTTCAACTTCTTCTCCTTCTCCACCCTCTCCTGAATGAGCTCCTCTTGCGTGAGCTTGCTCTCACTGCGAGTAACGCGCCTGGCGAGGTGGTTGTTGGCAGGGAGAGCACTGGCGGCCTCCGACAGAGTCCTCCTGAGCTCTCGCTCCGGCAAACCGGAACGCCGGCGTGACCGCAGACTATTGTTGATCTGCGTTGAGTTGTTGTCGTCAGTCGCTGGCTCCTCGACCCTGTCCAATGACGTGTCATGTAGTGAACCCGCCGGCGACAAGCCGGGTGGCTGCAGCGTGCCCAACTCTGTGTCCGAAGATTCCTTGGGCGAGGACGCCGGAGAGCCCTTGGGCGAGGGCTCAGAGTCCTTGGACGAGGGCGCCGAGTCCTTGGACGAGGCCAGCGTCGAGTTCTTGGGCGAGGACGCCGGAGAGTCCTTGAGCGAGGACTCGGTTGAGTCCTTAGGCGAGGCCAGTGTCGAGTTCTTGGGCGAGGCCGCCGGAGAGTCCTTGGGTGAGGCCGCCGGAGAGTCCTTGGGTGAGGCCGCTGGAGAGTCCTTGGGCGACGACAGCGGCTTCATCGTGGTGTCCATATCACTGTGGTACATACTGCTCATGCCACTGTTGCTGTGGGTTGCCACGTCGTTCGAGAACCAGCCAGAGTGTATCGAGGGTACCGAGGTCACATCTGACTGACTTAGCGACCTGTCCGGGGGCTCAACAGGCACACTTCGGGAGCTATTTGGGTCCATGGGCAGACTCCTCGCTGAAGCTCTCGTTGAATCTCTCGTTGAGAGCAGGCTTGGGTAGGACATGGCGCCGCTGCTGACGGTGATGGTACTGCTGCCGTCAATATTGACGGCGGATGTGTTGTTGAAAGTGGTGCGGAGAGATCGTGGGGAACCTGGAATGCAAAATACATGGTACTGTAAATTATTTTATTTTACCAATTATTATTGCATACCATTTGGTGTCGACGTAAGATCACCCAGAACCAGAGTAGAACGTGTGGGATCCATTATCCCCAACGTGCCAAACCTAGAATTGCTGCCCAGGTCATCATCCACTAAGTTTCTCGAATCATCGGCCTCGTTTATGACACTCAGGTTGCCCTGAGAAGATCCTTGCCGGGGCCGGGGCACGTAGCCAGCACCACCATCCGCTATGTTTCCATCCGCTTGTGGGACGCCATCTCCTCCTCCTCCGCCATTGTCTGGAACAGCTCCTCCTCCTCCGCCATTGTCTGGACCCGCTCCTCCCCGCCACCCGTGAACAGAGGCAGCCACATTGGCAAAACCATC
>LR142177.1:0-10928 GCA_900659605.1 Tisbe holothuriae | reverse complement strand
TTTGTCTGATCTCCCCTACCGACAGTTTTTCATACCAAATATCGCAGCAAAGTGTAAATCATGAATAAAAGGTTATAGTGCTTGTCTTGTTGTCTCTTGGTTGTCGGTTCGATCCCCTCTCTATCTCTATCTCTCTTGGTGTCTGCTTGATTTGTTCCTAATTGTGCTGCACATTGTAACAAGCGTGTGTTGACGCATTTTGATTTTTTACATATTATTTTGCATGGAGTGATGTTCATGATAAACATTTTAATACATTAATTGTGAGTACTAAGCAATACATTAATTGTGAGTACTAAGCACATAAACTTATTCATATTCCCTATGTCTTCTAGAGCAATCCTTAATATTCCACCTGAAAGCCCTCCCTGCGCCCCGCGAGCGCAGCGAGCAGGCGCAGGGAGGGCTTTCCCCGAGGAGTTTATATAAGTGTTTGGCCGTCATTACTTCAGTAAACTCCATAGCACAGTGAACAAGCAGCTTGGCTCATGCTCTAAAGAGCGTAGGTTCAATCCTCCCCCGCCCATTTACCCATTTTTCTTTTATGGACAGTCTTTCAGTATGATAATTTTGTATGTTAGTGTTAGTTACAAATCTGATTTAAGTTTAAAATAAAATAAAATATGCATATGATCTCTTCCGGTAGAGAAGTGGAATTCCACTTCAGTTGCACCAAAATATGATGTAGTACGGTAGATGGCGCCATCTGTACCTCTAGTTTGGGTAAATGTTTGGGTGTTCGGGAAAAAATTCTCAGAAATGTTCTGGGAAAAATGTTCGGAGAAATGTTCGGATAATTGTTCGGATAATTGTTCGGGTAAAAATGTTCGGAGAAATGTTCAGGGCGCCCCTTAAGGTGTACGATTCCCTCTTTGATACTTTTTTCACCTACCTCTAGAGGTGAATTATGATTTCCAGTGTTAAATTCAACGATAAAATAGAAAGCTGACGTTAAGCTAACAATCACAGCTACAGACCAGACACATTTTCCAATTGTTTTTTCTCCTGCGACATAGCTTAAACCATGTAAACTGGCCGAGGAGAAATACTCTCTTATGGTGAAAATAGTGACGGCAGAAACAGAACTCTTGCTGCCTACAGGAGTAACGGAATCTGGCTCGATTGTGCTCCAAAACTTGTATACAAGCCAGAAAAAGACTTCAAAGGCAGCTAGTAAAGAAATTCCATTAAAAAGGCCAAGGGTTCCGCCTATGTATTAAAGGGAATTATTAAGTTAGTAGTATGTAAAAAATGTGACTTAATGTAACCTGCTATTCCAATTCTATCCCCTAATGATGTGACCTTGCTTAAAATTGAATGTTCTATTTTATCAAGGTTGACTAATACTTCCACCTTGGCGATGTCACTGTGGAAAGTTGTTATTAAGAATAATTGTGTACAGGGTGACCCGTATGTATTAGGCCACCCATTTTGGCACTCCTGAGGCTCAAATATACAGTATCCTTTAAATTTAAATGCTATTTCATATTCTCTGGTAATTTTGCAGACAGTTTTACTTCACAACATTTTTGATATCTTGTCTGGTTTAGCCTCTACAGGCTCTTGTATCAGGACAAACTACTACTAGCTTGTACGGTACTACATAAATTACAAAAATTAAAACTTCTATTTTAGAAAAAGTACTGCTTGTAACCCATCCAATTTTTTTTCTGGGCCAACTGAATGGGAGTACAAAAGATCCAAGTAAAAAAATGGCATGTTATTTGGGCCATTTGGCCATAGTAGACCTACCCTCATTTCAGGCCCATTTTTGGGGAATTTTCTAGTTTGACTAAAACCACTAGCAAATGGGCCTAGTTTACAGTAGGGATATGTCCAATACGTCAAAATGTTGCCAATAAAATTATCTATCTTCCACAGTGTTTTTGTTTATCTAAGATGTTTGATTGGGTCATGACTATGACTTGAAGTCCCACTAAAGCTGCGTACACAGGGGGTCATGATAGGTCTGTGTCATTGAGCTGTCATGGTCATGTATGACCATAAGTAACAGTCAGAGTAACATTTTGTAATGTAAAAATTACCAATTTTTAAATTTGAACTTAATAAAAATTTTGGTAGGCCATTGGTTTCCGAGCTATGAGCAATTAAGCGTGGCCTAACACATATGGGTCACCCTGTATATAAGAGTATACTTATGTTTTACATGACAAGTGGTCTCAGAGAAACAACACAAGTAGTTTCTCTGGTGGTCTAGTTTGCTCTTTACAGCCCTAAGAAGCACAATCATAAAAGAAGGTTCAGTGTTAATTCTACATTACTTTGATTGAATTTACATATATTACCCTAAAGACGTTATATACTTGTATATATAGTAGTAGTTCTATGCATTAACCCTTCCATTAAACTTTTTAAAGTAGAAAAAGATCGTTAATCAGACAAATACAAAATTGTTTTAGAGTGTTACACTATTTGTGGGACACTCCAAAAGTATAACTTGTTTTTCTTAGTTAGTATCTTAGATGCATGGATTTGTAGTTACCCGAGGACTGGTACCTTAGACCATAAAGAGTAAAACAAAATTAGCACACTTCGGCCTAATGACAAATATATTCGGCCTTTGGAAAATTATATTCGGTCTCAGGAAAAAAGGCATTTCGTTCAAATGACTTCGGCCAAAGTATATCGACCCGATAAAATCGCATCAAAACCATATCAAACCGCTAAAAACACATCATCACATTTCATGCCCCAGCTCCGCCAGCTGCTGCATCATCTGATTGGAGTTTGTCAGCGTTGAGCATCCGTAGATGACGCGCTTGCCGCTGAGCGAGGCTGCCGAGGCGAGGGAGGCTGAGGACGCGACGGCGCTGAGGCCGTTGGAGGCGCCGCTGCTGCCGTTGCCGACAAAGTCCATGAGGTTCTGGTACTCGATGTAGTTGCCGCCGCCGACCATGAACACAATGGCTTCCTGTAATGCACAGTGGTTTAAGTTTGGATTTCAAGTGAATGTTGACTGAAAACTTACTTGGAAAGGGTTCTTGGCTCTGGGTACGTTTTCGGTGCCGCGAAGGATCTTTGGGTCGAAGTAACGGTACTCATCTTGGTATTTGCCCGGCCGAACCTGAAATAATGTATAGTTTTACACTACCTTAAAATATGTTCAGTAATGGATAAATAGAAATGTTATATTCTTAACTTTTGATTGTGAATGCATTACCAGTGTATTAAAGTATACAAAACTACTGTAGAATTATTTCACAAATGTAATGTTTTACCTCCATGATTTCCTCGACAATCTTGGTCACCGGCAGACTGTGCTTCTTCACTACCAGATTCTTCACTCCCTCCATGACGAAATTGGACCCCTGCCCGATGAGCTTGGAGAACATGGAGATGGTCTTGGTGCCGCCGCCGCTGTGCAGCTCAGTGGAGTTGGACGACAGTGGCGTGGAGGACGTCATGCGTTTCAGGTTCTGCTGCCGCTGGACGTAGCGGAAGGAGGAGAGGTCGCAGCCGAGGTCTTCCAAAACCCTAGAAAATGGAGAGCGTTTATTATCATTAATTTACTTAATGAGCTTGCCAAAACCTGCATATGACTACCAAACTGAATTCTTTTGATAAAAAAGAGCCTCCAAAACATGATTTCAAATCATTTCCTACATAGGATAAGGCAAACTTTATATTAACCTTGGGCAAACCTTAATTCTTGACCATGGAAACCTAGGTTTCCATGTTTATACTTTAAAAAAAGCACTTCTTACCCAAGATATTCTACACTAGCGCAGAGTTTCTTGACCTACCTCGTCAATTTTGTCACCTCGGCCTCTTCTATTTGCCCCACACTCATGTAGTAGATGAGGAATAGTCGGAGTTTGTCTTCCGGGGTTCCGGCGTCCGGATCTCGGAGCATGTCTTCCAACTGTTGGCGGGTGTCGGCAGGGAGTTTGCCGCCGGCGAGGAGTTTCTCCTCGAGTTCGAAGAAGGCATCGAGTCTGAAAATGGGAAAAAGGGTTAAAAATATACAACATCATTGTGCGTGCTGTGCGGGGTCTCTAATTATACATAATTATGTATTTAAGCAAGAAATTCTATACTGTATAGAGTCCTTTGATTTAAGACTACATTGCAAAAAAAAAACTTTGTAAGTCTTCCATCTCTGGCTCTATTAATGACCTATAAATGTATCAAAATCACTCCTTCTAAAAACAATATTAATACACGAGTAAATATCAGTTGGTACGCCACATCGCAACTACTTTTGCTTTAGTTTTAATTAACAACAATACCAGTGACGTCTTTAATACTAATTAAAAGTTAAAAATCCAACCCTTGACTCGACTTACTTCCTCAGCTTAATCTGCTCAAGCAAGGCCGTAGCAATCGCCATATGCTGATCAATGAGCCTCTTCTTCTCCAGCAGCGCGGGCAGCGAGCTCACCGCCGACGTGAGCTTCTGCGTGTTGTCGTTGAGCATGCCCATGGCGAGGTCCATCCCGCCCGCGTCCACGCCCATCTCGGCCTTCATGCGTTTGATGTCGTCCTCGCGGTTGCGGTATTCCTCAAGCTCTTCCTGGATGTTCTCGGCAACCTGGAAAGGCATTGAAGCGGATTAAACATAAATTAAGGATTCCATAGATGTGTTCATGAACCTACTATACAAGAGTAGGTTCATGGATGTGTTTTACCTGTGGAAACGGCGCCCCTTTCTGACTCGTCCACAGCTGATCTGTGGCATCGAGATCACACGTCCTCGTCTTCTGCCGCGTCATCCCACCGGCGTCCGCGCTCTGTTCAGTGATCGTCACTCGGTTCAGACTGTACTGGAGAACGTCATGGGCCATGGCCTGGGAAAAAACAAAATGGTAAAATAAATTACAATACGATGCATTTCTTAGTTACACAGTGGTTTTAGTTATTGATATCCATCAGGTCAGTTTTCATATAAATGATAAAAGCTTTACAGTGATTTCATAAATTTAAATAGAATGTCTCCAGAGCCTTCAAGTTCAATAATTCGATATATTTTTATTAAAAAGAAATAAGGATTGCACAGTGGTTTCATAAAATATTCACCTGATACGTCCACGTATGATGCAACGGCGTCGCCATATCCACCTGCCGATCAAGGATGACGAGCACCGGTCTGTAGAACGAATACTGTCCACCCTGAAGCCCGCCGTCCGCAACAAAGAGCGAGTTCCGCGCGTCTCGCAGGTTCTCGCGGATCTTCTTGTCGAGCTTGGTGGCGACGGCCTCGGCGGCGTTGCCTTTGGGGCACCGGATGATGGGGATGGTGCCAAGGGTCACGCAGACGGCGAACAGGCTTTCAACGATCTGAGACAGTGGAAAACATGATACATTTAGACCGGTAAACGTAAAGAGCTCTTTCTGGGGGAGCTGTAAATCTGCCTGATTCAAATATGGTTGGCTGGTGAAGTAAGTTGTATTACCTGATTAATCATGTTCTCCATGTCTGTATCTGTGACCGCGGCCTTGTTGAGCGCGTGAAAGTTGAGCGACGAGCTGTTCTGATGACGGAGAGTGAACATCTCGTTCTCAAGGCAGATGAAGTTGACATACTGGTCGAACACGTTCTTAACCTGGAAAGAACACCAAAAAATTGACCAATTTCTTATTCTATGATCTCACTTATTCGTACCTGCGCCACCGCGTTTGCCTCAATAGCAGCTGCCGCCAGATCCTCCAGTTTTGTCCTCGGCAGCGGCGTTAGAAAGTGGAAATAATAGGATCCGTAGAGATGCGCTTGAAGGTCTTGACGGATCCGACGGAGGTTCTCGTCGGTGGGGAGGCAGAAGTAGATGGCGGGGACGTCGGGGACGGCATCTCTGTAATTAAAGTTATATATAAACTTTGCATGGCAATAAATTGTACAAGACACACCATGAATTTAAGACAACTCTAATATCCTTGAGACACACCATGTTATGATGGATGTGGATGGAAGAGTAAACTGGGACATGGACCCGTAAATAATGCAATGCAATGTTACACTGAAGGACACTCAAGTTAACCGCTCGCCCTTTCTAAGTAACTTCAGCTTTCCAAGACGCATTTTTTGGGTTAACTTCAAAGCCTTAAATTACTACATAAGTATACGTCAGTACTAGCCATAATGCCATAAGCCCATAACACAACTCTAGCTCACGTACCTCTCTGCCTGAATGAGCAAGTGCAGCGTGACGCCCTCCTGGCGCAACGACCTGACATTCAACACCGGAGACAGCAGATCCTGCCCCAGCCGGTCGAACAGGAGCACCTTCCAGCTCGACCCTGAAGCGGACCCCTCCGACCCACTGTGGTCCACCGACGAGAGCATGGATCGGAGGGCGGCGGTCTGGCGGGAGCGGAGACCGCCATCGGAGGAGAAGGACTCCGAAGAGGCGCCGGATTTTGGCACTGCGCCCAGGGATCCGCTCGACGGAGACGCGTACATTGGAGAGGCTTTTAAAAGAGGGGATTTTCCGATTCGGTGATGACAGGGGTGCAAAGATTGCCTCGGTTTGACGTGGAACTAATCAGGGACGATGGAAAGTTGGTTATATCGTGGCGCCAGATAGAGAAATTGTAATTAAAAGTATCATTTTTAATGTTTAATTGAAAGTTTTAGGGTCATTAACATGTAATATACTTATTATAAAGGAGTATTAGTGTGTATTTATGACGTCACAAGAAGTACAACTATGAAATAAATGAATGTATATTCTCCCCATCTGGATGTGACTTGATTGAAATTTCGTCCCTGGATGTCCTCGCCTCCGCTGCCTGTGAAATACAAAAATAAAGATTGGGGCGGAATAATATTTTGCATAATATCATATTAATTGCAATTAAATTACTTAATGAAATGTTCATAATCGTATATAAGGGCCAATGAACACCTGTTTCATAGTATATCTATGCGCTCCGTGATGTCTCTTTTTTCTCTTTTCTTTCGCCCCTTATTTATTTCCTCCATGTTCGACAGCAGCCGCTACCAAGACAGCGACGACAGCTAGAGGTCGACCGAGTGAACCTCCAAGAGAACCCCGACCCCGGCATCGTTCGAGGGCTTCCTTCGTTCCACCAGGGGAGACCCACTTGTGGATATATCCAGCCATTATGAGCCCCCTCTCTGGGCTCCGCCAGTCGGGCGGGCTGCTCAAGGCTGTGACCAAGGCGGGGCAGACCAACAAGGCCATCAAGGGTAAGGAAGACAACTAGAGCAAGGAGAATTAAGGACGCGTCCGAGCTAAGAGAGAGAAAGAGATCCACGCCTGACGGCCAGCAGTGCCAGCAGTCTGTGCCAGGGTGGAGGGAAACTCCATTCCTCCTCCGCCTCCTGCTGTCATGTCCTTGCCACCTGATTCAAGTGTTCCAATCGGAGACAGGTAGAGATGTCATCTGCCATGGTTCCAACTTCCAAGGCCTGATTGATACACGGAAGGAGTTACTTTAACATAAAAGATTGGAGCTGAGAAATACTGTCATTAGCATATTAGGCCTAGGATCCTCGCATTACATTTGTCACTTTATCTCTGACTTCACGTACGCGATATACGATCATAGGATTAGTTCTCAACCTTGTTTCCAGGGCTTCCCTCCCTTCTGTTCGCCACCCATCCCTCCTCCCGCAGCATCTCCGGCAAGGTGAACCGCGACCGCAGCAACCCTCTGCCCGCGCCCTTCCCCTACTGGGAGAAGGAGTTCAACATTGTGCGACACTTCTGGGACAAGACCTCGCACCGGCTCGATGAGAACTCCAAGCTCATCGTGGTGGAGGGCGCGCACGGCGTGGGCAAGAGCAAGATGGCCAAGGAGCTCGCTGACGAGCTGGAGATGTTGTACATGCCGGACGTGACCATGGATGATTGGTACACAAATTCCTATGGGCAGGATCTGAGGGACTTTAAGGAGTACTTCATTCCCAAAAATCAGCCGTTTGATGACAAGTAAGTAAGACACTTAAGTGAATCACACATGTCTTGATTATAATTATTGATTCTATTATTGAATCTTGATTATTGACTCTTGACTTTTTGCTCAGTGAGGGATATACTATGAATCTCCTTTCAAACGTAGTGTCTAAACCTATTTACGTATAAACTCAATGATACAACAACTTGTTCCTGCTCTTTCAGGGACTTTGTCCGCAACCCCACTGGCGGCGCCTCCGGCTCCGTTGACCGCTACCACCACTTCCGCTACATGATGAAGTTCTTCAACCACATGAAGGCGATCCGCCACATCCTCAACACGGGTCAGGGCGTCGTCATGGAGAAGAGTCCGTTCAGTGACTTTGTCTACTGGGATGCGGCGTATAAGAAGGGGTGGATTGAGCCGGCATGTAAGAAAAGAAGGAAAGATTACTTAAGCAAATAGACCTATTAAGCCTTACAACACGACAAGCTGCAGTTTTCCTAGCCCTGTCAAAATTACATCTTATAATCTTTGGCACCCATGGCACGATTATTTTATCTAAGTTGGCACCGTAATGTAATGGCTATGAAATGAGTTTAATTCTTTTAAGGAAAGGGTAAACGATCATATTATCCAAGGACAAAACTTCCATTTCATGATGTAATTTCCTTTCAGCGATGCTTTACCACTCTCGCTCCCTCGACTACTCTCTCCACGAGCTCCTCCGCCCCAACCTCATCATCTACCTGGACGCGCCCACCGACGTCGTGCAGAAGAAGATCGCGGCCGCGGGCAACGAGTGGGACAAGCAGTCGCCCATCTGGAAGGACAAGGCGTATCTGGACGGGATCTACAACGGTTTGAAGAGGAAGTACCTCAGGGAGTCACAGTGAGTTAAAAGGAGATTTGAGTGTCGTGACCAGAGAAAAGCGGATTGATTACGGGCTAAATATTGATTATAAAGTAACGGTCCAGATCACCCCCGTAAATACAGGCATTGACTGAGGCTGCTATGCTGGTAACCTCGTCTATCTCTTCTACTGAAAGGAAGAGGTTACTAGCATAGCAGCCTGAAATCAACGCTTTTTAAGAGATCAATGATTCATTGTAGGGATGCCTCAGAATAATTAGTCAGATATTCCATTTATTGAAACATGACATCGTTAAATTCAGAGATCAATGGAAAACAGATACTTTAGTTATATTCTCCTTATTTAGAAACCACTCCGAGGTCCTTGTCTACGACTGGTCCGAACCCGGCGACATCGACGTCATCGTGGAGGACATTGAGAAGCTCAACTTTGACAATCTGAGCATGTACGACAGCGCGCAGGCGGATTGGAGGTTCGGAGACGAGATCAATGCCACAGAGATGAGGATTCAGTAAGTTACTTAAAAAAATGGATATTAGTCAGTACATTGAGATGTAATTCTCTGTCCCCCCAGATTTACTAGCTACAATTGGTTCGAGCATAAGATGAATGCCATCTCCAGACCGGCAATCTTCGACGCAGAAGCATTCTTCTTCACAAAGGACGAGATCGAAAACCAGGAAAATGTCGCATACTATGTGAGTACTTATAATTCACACAAGCAACAGTTGTAACGTCGTCCTTCACTCCTTTCCAGTTAAAGGGCAATCGCTACGACGTCGGCTTCAACACAGACATGGGCGACAAGCTCGAGCTGTTCCGCACCAACAAGTGGCGGGAGTTGCAGGCGCACGCGGACCACCATCTCATGCTGCTGAACACGGGGAGGCCGATCTGGCTCAAGACGGAGTACATCAACTAATTAGGGAAAGTGTGTGTTGGGTATAATGTCGATTATAATTATGTAATAAAATGCTTTCTGTACGCAAGAATCATGGAATTCCAAGTAAAGTACTCTTATTACAGAATCTGCAGTATAGTTGCACGGTTTGAAATACCCGATAGTTCCTTTTTCATGAGAAACTTTGTAACTAATTACTCTAGTTCAGGGTGATAATTTCCTTTATTTGTCTCATCTATTACACTGACGTCATTTGTACACATTCATTCAAGCATTTGCATTACTTTCTTTGCCATGCACTCATTCCAAGCATTGTTAATAGCACCAAATTTGAATTTCCCGCCAAAATGTCGTTAGCTCCGCTCCGCAGCCGCCTTGGGACGTAGTGCTCGCCCGGGGTGAACCAGTCCGACTTGTTGACGGGCTGGATCTGGACGCTGAGGATGGGTTTGTACGTGTCCGGCTCCATATTGGCACGGATACGAACTAGAAATTATAATGATCAGTAATGAGCTTGGTTGTATTTTACGAAATAATATCACTGCGCTGAATATTTCCATCCTCGTATCTTATGACGGGGACTACGATAGAAGTTCCCGCTTATGATCAAGGAAATATATTAATGACCATTGCAATGGTAGTTCGTAAAATGAACAGATTACTGTGATCTTTGTATCTTCACGATTACAAATAGGTGTACTCGCGTCTCGCGTATATTTCGCAAAGAATCTTATTAGAGCCTAAAATCATTATTGAAGGCTTTAGGTCTGATGACCTTTCGTAGAAAATGTAGTCCGATTAAATTCCAATGAAATTGTACTAATATGGTATAACAATCTAATTAAACGTAACAAGCTACTTCACTTTTTGCAATGTACCTCCTTGCCTCTTGACCAATCAATAAATATTTTTTACTAAGATAGAAACAATCTAAATATTCTCTGGAAATATTATAATGACCACTTAAGCAATCTGCGCCATAATATTCAGCTGTCCAAATGATAAGAAGCAAAATGTGCCAAATCTGTTTGTTATTATTCAATAAAGAGCTTTAAAAAAGCATCCGAAAGAGTCCTTAACCTTTTATGTTTGCTTATAGTATCTATACAGATAATTAAACATTTGTTAAAAGGCTTCGTTGCCTTTTCTGAAGAGTTAGAAATTGAGCTAGAGAACTCTTATCATTTGGACAGCCGTATTTCTTCACCTTTCTCCGTATTAAACTCCGCCATCTGCCCCGACTTCTGCCGATCAAACGATCCCGAATAATAGTA
>LR142176.1:0-10926 GCA_900659605.1 Tisbe holothuriae | reverse complement strand
GGTGGTAAGCTACTGGCAATCCCAGCAGTGGCTCCTCTTGGACTTGCCCTTGGGGGGCGTGCTATTGCAATGAACCTAAAAAGGTAGTACCCTAAAATATATAAAAAGGGATGCATAGCAAATATTTAAAAAAAAGCCTTTAGTAATGGCTTTGTTATTAAAATGTTAATTATTCGTTATTTTTCCAGGCATCGTCGGTGAAATGGAAGAGGACAAACAATATGTCTGGACGCACAAAAAGTTTGAAATCGGATACAAGGGGAATCAAATTGTCGACGTTAATCTCACATCGGAAACAAAGTGAGTTGAAAGAGAACATATAATCATTATTAAGTTCAAACCACTGTGTGCATATTTATCAATATGTATCTAACTCTACTTATTTCTTTCAGAGTCCTCGTCGAGGTCAACGCCAAGATCCCGTTCACCTACGAGGTCGTCTGGAAAGAGTCGAGCATCAAGTTTGAGGATCGATTCGACAAATATCTCGATCCAAACTTCTTTCAGCACAGGGTAAGAGCTAATACTTTTTACTTTCTCACAAGATACTTTTGTAGTTTATAAATAAAATGACTTAGTCCTCACCGCTTCCAATAGCTGCGACATTCTTAACGTTTACTCCCGAACTACAAGATCCAAAAATATAAATTATACCCGTTTCAGATCCACTGGTTCAGCATCTTCAACAGCTTCATGATGGTCATCTTCCTTGTCGGGCTCGTCACAATGATCCTCATGAGGACGCTCAGGAAGGATTATGCTAGATACTCGAAGGTAATGAAGGTTGGGAGAAACAATGAAATTGCGGGGGAATACTCCAAGTTTGTTTATGTTATGGTTGTTTAGTAATATTTGTACAATAACTAGATCGAAATGCCCGGTATGAACATACTGGAGACACTTTGGTTGCATTCAAAATTCAGTGAGACAAAGCGGCTCGTAATAATGAGACTTTGAGAAAACACTCAAAGGTTGATGGGGATGTTGAAATATATTTATAAGGCAATAAGCATAAACCAGGTAGCGTCGTAGTGAATGATTGCGCTGTTTGCGCTCCGTTCCAACTTTAGTTACCTTTTAAAAACAGTGTAAAACTGCTAACTGACATTATTATATTAAACACGAAGTAACTCTTGGGAGTGAGGAATATTTTTAGCAAAGATCCGGCCACAGTTAATCATGGAGAACCTTAGCTCTCAGAATCCTATCGAGATTAATCGAAAACGAGAAATGAACGGCTTACCGGAGCATGTTTCTGAGTAAAAACGATTTTTAATTAAATTATGTTTTGTGTATGTCTCTATATTCATTATCATCTCAATCAAATATTACAGGAGGACGATATGGATGACATGGAACGCGACCTCGGCGACGAGTACGGCTGGAAGCAGGTGCACGGCGATGTGTTCAGACCGGCCGCTCAGCCGTTGCTCTTCTCGGCCATCATCGGGACTGGCTATCAGATCTGCACGGTGGCGTTGTGCGTCATTTGCTTTGCTATTATGGGGGATCTGTACACGGAGTAAGTTGTACTGTCTTTGTTAATGGAGCAACCATTCAATACCAGTACTATAGTACTGCTTTAGCGGTATTTGCCAAGAGTATCTTATGTAAAGGGGCTTTCCGAACGAGATATATATTTAAATCATTATGAACTTGAGCTCCGACAACTTTTCTTCCAACCCAACAGACTGTCTAAAAGTAAATGTTTGAAGCTTTTCGGAGCATCATCGACTTTTTTAATCATTTAATGCACAATGTCATTACCTATGAATCGACAATGCCGATGATCTCAGTATATATTAATAAAAAGCTTTCAAATCAAACAATTTACCCAACTAAATTCCCTTTCAGACGCGGTTCCCTCCTCTCCACGGCCATCTTCGTGTACGCTGCCACGGCCCCCGTGAACGGCTACTTTGGCGGCTCGCTCTACTCCAAGATGGGCGGCAAGCTGTGGATCCGCCAGATGCTGCTGTCCGCATTCCTGCTGCCGGCGCTCGTCTGCGGCACAGCATTCTTCATCAACTTCATCGCAATCTACTACCATGCGAGTAGGGCGATTCCCTTCGGAACAATGGTGAGTGCAACGCATATAATCGTTATAATTGTTGTTTAATTTACTCTAATATATAATTTAGGTTGCCGTTTCCTGCATCTGCCTGTTCGTGATCCTGCCGCTGACCCTTGTGGGCACCGTGCTGGGCCGCAACCTCGCCGGTCAGCCCGACTTCCCGTGCCGGATCAACGCCGTGCCCAGACCCATCCCGGAGAAGAAATGGTTCATGGAGCCGCTCGTTATCATACTGCTCGGGGGGATTCTGCCCTTCGGGAGTATCTTTATTGAGATGTAAGTAATTTTAAACAATGACCCCTGTAAATACTGGGGTCATTGACTCAATAACTGCGGTTATCGTGTTAGAAATCGATTTTCCTTCTTGGCGAATTCAAAATACTCTTAATGGAACACTTGAAAAAAGGGTTTATTAGACTTAGAGTATTACTCTAAGGCCTTTTCGAATCTATATTGATATATATTTAGAATGTTCTCCTGCTTAATGAAGGTGACGACCCTCATCAACAGGTTTTATTATTATTGATAATTTTTTTATAGTTGCCAAACAGGCATCCTTGTCGTATAGGCTCGAGTGAAATATATATACATATGTATTGTATCGGGAAATGTAATAAAAATTTGATATCCAGAACGTAACAGTACTTTTACTTTCCAACATTTTTCTTCCAGGTACTTCATCTTCACCTCGTTCTGGGCGTACAAGATCTACTACGTGTACGGCTTCATGCTGCTCGTCTTCATGATCCTGGCCACGGTGACGGTGTGCGTGACCATCGTGTGCACGTACTTCCTGCTCAACGCCGAGGACTACCGGTGGCAGTGGACGTCCTTCCTGGCGGCCGGAAGCACCTCGGTCTACGTCTATCTATACTCCTTCTACTACTTCTTCTTCAAGACAAAGTAAGTTAGGCTTGTGTTGGTCTAGAGCTTGCATTGTATTAATTGTATCTTTCCTCTTTCAGGATGTACGGCCTTTTCCAAACGACCTTCTACTTCGGCTACATGGCGCTCTTCTCGCTCTGCCTGGGATTCATGTGCGGAACCCTCGGATACGTCGGGACGTCCATCTTTGTCAGAAAAATATATTCCACCGTCAAGATTGACTAGAACAAAGGGTCGAACAACTTCGACAATGTTCGAAAAAAAAAATAGAGGTGTAAAGGTGTTTCCTTTAAAAGCCATGGCAATATTACAATTTTGTTTTCTGTTTTATCTGTCTTGTCTGGCAAGATGAGAACGTTGTTTGTTGAACATATGCCTAGAACAAACGCATTCAATTACACAGAGAGTCATGTGATTAATTATTATTAGTAGAATTTAGTTTGCTTTAAGAGCAACATTAGCAGCTCACTATTTAGATTCGATCAAGTTACTAGGTCCCATCCCGCCGCGAAAACTTCATTTTGGAAGTGTACTTTCCGTTTTTAAAGAACTGTTTAGGAGTGCTTTATTATTTTTGCTACAATATTTAAATATAGTAGTTGGGTATAAGTGTATAAGAGAGAGCTTTGCATTTGTATAAATGAGACTAACTTGGATGAAGAAATGTTGTTACCGATCGAAGAACACGCAGGAAATACATTCATATTTCACCCCATTTTTCCTAATGTAAAAATGTTTTCCTCGAAAATCCGAGTGTGATATATTAATATTTAAAAAGGAATGGATAAATAAATGAGTACAGGAGAGGAGAACAATTAAATTGGTGTACGTTTTTACAGACTATTTGATGTAACACGAAAATAAGCGGAAATTATGAGAAAATCTTTCGTAGTTCCCTAAATAGAAACATTGCTAAACATTACTTCTCTATTTTCTTTGGTGTGTATCTTGTTCTTTCTATTTCTTCCATTCAATTTCCTCCTTCAATCTTCATTTCTTCAGTCGTAATTTGTGATTCATTCATTGCAGTTTTATTGCACCTGCCGACTATCAGACGAGCAAACAGGGCAAAGAAAACACGTTTACCAGGAATATTTCTTACGAGTATATTACATGTATAACATTATTTTAAAAGTCGGTTAAATTTGTGTTTAAAACATGACTTTTTCCATTAAAATCTGTCAACGATATGAATCTCTGATCTGGCTTGCATCACACAATTTGCCTCTATTTATAGTGACAAAATCAACTTCATTGTTCATATTCATTGTCTAGGTTTGATTATGATCACACCATAAACCAAACTTTATTTTTGCCAACATATCCCCTGCCATAAAAATCAATATTAGCTGCGCGGTAGCGCGGAGTTAGTGCGACAGATTAAACAGAGTTGAACCGAAACCATGAAATCGGAATATTTTCGACTCCAAAAAGAATTATTTCGACAAGAGAACAGCTCTGGAATTAATTCGACACCAAAATCCGAGTAATTTCGACTTTCTAAGAACCTACTGTTTTGGAATTTTCCTGATAGGAATAATTTCGACAATAATATAGTAACTGAAGATATCACTGTAAGAAAAAACAAATAAAACTATACAAATCTATTTTTATTATTTGCTTCTGGTACAGTGCAGTCATAGTTTGTTTACAGTAAGTAAAGTTTTACAAAAACATCAAAATATTGATATATCATAACTTTATACTATTACTTGTACATAACTTAAGCAATTTATGGGTCTAGTATAGTTTATAATATATAGTTCTTGCTGATTAGTATTTACAAGGTTTAATTTTTTTTAAATGTATAACTGTACCCCAATAATAACGTTACAATAAATTATATACTTTATAAATAATGAATTGTCTCCTGAAAACTATGCACAATTATACTACAGTGTGATCTATCTATGTCCTGTCGAAATAATTCATATTCATTTAATTCTGAAATGTTCTCTCAATGTGCATGTCGCAATAATTCTTAAATACATAAGCTGTCGAAGTAGTTCCGATTCTCCTGTCGCACTAAATTCTATTGGATTCGAACTAATTCCTACTCAGCTGTCGCATTAATTCCTACTATGTTGTCGAACTAACTGGTGGATTCCTAGCTGCGCATGTCAAATGTAAAATCACGTCTCTATCAAAATTTGACCATGATCATTTCAAACCATGAATAGTTCTGCAACGAATTTTATTGGAAAGGTAACAAACTGAGAAAATGCTACATCTATAATCAAATATAATATGATATATTATAAGTCAAGTTTCATATATATCACAACAATTCGGACTCTTTTTGCCACCATTACATGTTTGCATTGAGTACATTTGTCACTCTCCATTCTCTCTCCAGGTACAAGTATGATTACAGCTACGCAAATCACCGCACACAATTTTTGTCATTTTTCTGCTCCCTTTAAAAATCGTTCTATTTCATCCTCCTTTTCCCGCCCCTGCCTTTGAAGCTCCATTTCTACCTCGTAAAATAGTGCTACCTGGATCCGGCGACTGGTTGGCCTGCTGGGTGCGCACGAAGCAACAACTAAGCCATGCATGCGCGCTTGAGGTATTATCATACTTCGACTACCCTCGAGCTAAGGACGGTTTGCCTGTACGTGTTGATACAGTCTACTATTGTTATTATAACATCTTGCTTCATGATAGTTAATGTTAAGAATGGCTCATAACGCGTTGCATGTAGTAACTTTAGTGGTAAAATATGTTCTTAATGAAGCATATACTGTGTTGGTATTAAGTAGCTCAGCCTTACTTTAGACAACTTTTTTGAAAGAGCTTTATGTGCTTGCAGCTTCACAGAGCAGCAAGCAGTATAGATAGGTCTCTGTACGCCAGAGTGGTGAAAGAAATAAGGGAGGGTCTCCCGATTTAAACAATTTCACTATTGAGACCAATTTTGTCCTACTTTTGACAGTTTAAGGAAATAAGGCACTTCCGAAGTCGTTTAATGGAGTGGAGATACGTTTTATAAGACGGTTTCATGCTTTCATTGAACAAAGTGGGGACACTGACTAATTCTCATATTGCTCTCGCGTAATGCTTGAGTGATTAAAGTGGTTTTTGACTCTGTGTCTTTGTCATAAATTGCAGTGATTTTCAAGACTTGGAAATACCTGTGGAAAAAAGTTTCCATTTTCCTGACAAAACAGTGAATAAAACGTTTGTTTGAACAGAGATAAGATTAAACAGCTGCAACAGTATTTTAAAGATAACGGAGATAAAGTGTTGCTAAAAAGGGTGTTTGTTATGATTTAATAGTGTGTAAGTTAATAAAGCTTTAGTGTTATAAATTTAAAGTATTTGCTTAAAAAGCATGTCCAAAATATAAAGATCGCCAAATGTGGACAACGATGACAAGTCTTAGAGAACGTGTGGAAACTGGAAACGACTGATTATTATATTGTTCTAATTGCAAGGAAAGAACTTTGAGTCTTGCTTTAATCGAGAAACAAAATTAAAATCTTCAAAACAGTATTAACATTATTAAGTGATCATGGGTTCTGGTGGCAAGTCCATAATCGGCTCTACTGGCGGCTACCCCGTTGACCACGAGGAGGAAGACTGCTGCTCCAAGTGCGTGACGCGCGTGCCCTACGCCACGCTCATCGCGCTCATCCTCAACTGGGTCGGCGTCGGCGTGTTCTGCATCACACTCTACAGAGGGGTCAACCTCACGCTCAGGCTTCTGCAGGATGTATTTCAGTTGGATCGGGGACTCGGGTGGTAAGTAGAGATTGATAATATTGAATTCATAAGCATAATAAAACAAGGGAAATGTGTTGAATAGTAACATTTTATTGCTTGAAAGGTAACTTCACTCAAGGCAAGAATAATTGTAAGCAATTTACAGGCCCATTAAAGTCCTTAAACCAGATTACCATGACATTTCCATTAGCTTTCCATTGGCATATTGGCAAGTCGAGGTTAAGCATGCAATTATATGATAAATTGTTTATTTTCCAGGGTTGAGCCTACTCAGCTCGCCTTCATCATCCTGGGCGCCTCCATGGCGGCGCTCGCCCTCATGATCCTCGTCGTCGCCATCCTCGCCACGGGCGCCACCAGACACGAGGTCTACAGAAGCAATGCGGGACGGGCGTGGGGAAGAGTAGGTGAGATTAAGAATATAACTACATAATCAGAGTTCATTCATGTCTGGCGGAAAAATTGTGTGTGTGGGAAGATAAAATTAAAAATGCGTGCAGAAAATGCTCAAAGGTGGGATAGTATTTTTGTTATATATAGCTAATGTTTAGTCAACTTCACTCTGAGTCTGATCATGCGTCGTCGAAGAAGAGCTTAAAGCTTTCTCAATATTAAATTTTTAAGACGATTTCGTCAGTACAAGTTTTTGTTCAGTGTAGCTATACAAGTTAATTGAAGTTATAATACAACAGAACGGACGAGTCTCCCTCCCCCTTGTAATGTAACTTTTGTTTCTCTTCCAGCGACGATGATCTTCATCTTCATCGTGTACCTCCTGCTGTTCGCGTGGGTCGTTGTGCTCGCCTGCTGCATCGTCATGACCGTCTTCTACACCATGAGCTGGGGCGTCTGCAACACGGACGAGATCAGATGGGATGAGGGCTTCATTGACTTGTACCCGTTTCACTTCATGTTCCCGGCCGGTGAGTGACACTAAATACAGATATGTGATTGCGCGAGAGTACTAAACTAAGCAAGTGCACCATGGAGGCAGCGGGTTAAAAGTTGCTACGATGAAATGGGAGTTATTATAAATTATGTTAGATGCAGCCATTGGATATTAATTGTCTTCAATATTTCGATTCCATATTTCCACAATGTGTCAATAGATTTTTAACTGACAAGAAATGTGTATACAAGGGGCCAGTTAAATTAAATTTCGACAAGTGTAAGAGTACGTGAGTACAGCAAAAACAGAATAATTTAGTGGCATCGTTGGAGGACGTCAACGTACGTAAAGTCACTTACGTTTATGAATATATATTTTTATTTGAAGTAAATACCTTTGAATCAACTGACATTATATATGCATTATTTTATCCGTTTTCCAGGCACCCAACGCGAGCACATGGAAGTCCGCGGCTCAGCCGAAATCAAGCTCTTCTGCAAGGACTTTGTCCAGCACGCCGAGCTCATGTTCATCCTGGCGACGGTGAGCTGCGTGCTCGTCATCATGTCCCTGGTGCACTTCCTCATGGCGTTGGCAGCCAACTACGCCCACATCAGGGGCCACAGCAAGTTCTCAGAGCTGCAGGAGCTGCATCATGACATGACGAGTGAGACGATGACGTTGACGGAGACTAATCATTATAAGTAGACTGCAAATATGTGTTCGATAAAACTCAATGAGACGATTAAGCTCTATGATGAGGAACGCATTACTACTCTAGTGTAGTAATAGGCAATATATTTCCACTTAACCAGAGTTAAGCTGTAGTCTCTATATCTTCTGTCTCTCTAAACTACAAAACATTGCCCATACACTCCGTGTTGCCCAAATGTATCCCAAAAACTTTTCCCTGTCGAAGTCTTGCAGCTAAGATAGTTGTTAGCTGTTGCATGAAATTCGAGACTTGTCTCGAATTTCTTGGCTGTTGAAGCAAAAATCCGCCTGTATACTACTATAGGAAAGTCATTTAAATGTGTTCCATTGTAAAGCATTTCTGCCCTTCTGTATTTGAATCCATTGTGCATTAACAGAAGTAAAGACTTAAAAAATATAAAGACAAGAGACTTAAATACAACATAGCATATAGAAGAGCAAAGTATATATACACGTTAAATGTAAATGAGTCGCACTAGTATTGGAAGAAAAAACTGCACCTCTCAAATGATATTGATATAAAGATGAATTGTGACTTAATGAATATATTTGATGTTACTAGTACTTTTTACAAATGAAAATCAATAAACAAATGTGTTAAAATAGTACAACTAATAGTAATGTATTATTATGACCACTGAAGGTTTAAATACGTGTTTACACCGTGGTTAAGAAGCAGAAATATATTCTTGCACTTCGGACTCCACAATCTCCAGAGCACCTAAATGAGTTTTAGAAATTTAATAAATTATTATTCTAATTATTTAGTTTTCTATACCAGCTGCCTTCAATATGATATTATGAAAATCCTTGATGTTGAATTTGTCACCAAGCCTTGATTCGGATTGCTTCCGCAGTTCTGCAATCTTGATCTGACCAATTTTGTACCCGAGAGCTTGTCCAGGCCAAGTAATGTACCTGAGAAGCAAAGGATACATTAGCACAATTACAACAACGTTGGTTTAAGGCAAAAAAGGTCAATATATTCACCTGTCGATCTCCCTCTCAACTTCTCCTTGGCAGCAGCAGAGTGCTCCATCATGTAGTCCACAGCACGTTGCCACGACCAGCCCAGAGCATGAATACCGGTATCCACTACGAGGCGGCATGCACGGAATACCTCAGCATTGTAATGGCCAAGTCTGAAAGAAGTATTAACTGTACATGTTGCTTTCTTCATTAGCATTTTAGAGCAAGTTTCAGTTGATGGTATTGTTTCCATACCTATCGTATGAGTCGTCAAAAAGGTCCATGTCAAATCCAAGAGATTCAGCATAGAGTGCCCAGCCTTCGACGTAGGCCGTGTGGGTTGGGAAACGAGAAGGCGCCTGAAAGTAACTAAGACGTAAAAGTTAGGAAAGGAACGTTTATTCGATAAATCGATGTAACAATTATTAGTAATGAATGTAGTTAATTCATACCACCACTGTAGTAGCTACAGAAACATAATTTTCACTTACTTCCTATCATCCATGTAATGCCTGAATTTGGGCACTCCCTTCCCTCCGATCCTTGCGCAGGCTTCTAGATGGTGTCCGGGATTCGCCTCGTGGAGGCACAGGGTGAGCATATCGTACTTGAGACTAGAATAATAAGATATTGCTATTGAATAGGGTTGCCTGATTATTTTTGGCGGTTACGGTCAATTTTGACTAGTTTTGCGGCCCAAAAAAGTCATTTACGGTCCGCTTACGGCCCGAAATTGGCTTTTACAGCCACAAAAATTCCCAAATTTTGGCAATTTTCACCGTTTACTTGCCAATATTTGGTACATTTCCAAAAATATATACTTTTGACTGCCACTGATCACTTTTGAGTATTTTTTTCTTGTGTTTAAATATAAAAAATGTTTTCCTTTGTGTTTTTACAGTCTGAAAGTAAGCCAAAACTCTCCAAAGGAGCTTTACGACCAATTTTAATATATAAAGGCAGCTATATTTGCCCTTTGCGGCCTGAAATCTCATTCTGCGGCCCTGCGGCCCGAAATCTCATTTTTTGCCCAATTGGGCAAAATTTTGCCCCATCTGGCAACTCTGCAGTATTGATAACGAATTTTTTCGAGCTTTGCTTCACAGGTCATAGGAGCTCTTGTATTGATGAGCATAAAATATATAATACTGTATATGACAAACTTCAAAGAAGCGGGGAAGAATGACATTACAAAACAAGTATATTTTAATACATGAACAAGCAGCAGATACATTTGAATAAATTAAAACACGATTTGACTATCTTTGATTTTGGTATTATAACTTGAGACGCGGACGCGGGTAAGGTTTGTCACGATTAAAGCGTATTTACGAATATTTTCCCCTTCAATGTGTATTTCAGATAAATATTTATTAAATCTTGAACACAATTTGAAATTAATAATTCCCACAGCTGCACAGGAGGTTGCAAACTTGCACCAAAGGATTAAGAAAACCTGTGTTGCTATCATTTGGTCCTCTGAATGTATTCAATGACTTCGGATTCTACCACATATAATGGACCTAAAAAGAAAGAATTATTAATTACTACCATTGTTGTTTACATTTAATCTTACTTTTTTCAATATTGAACTTTGCAGCTTGCATTTCTTACCTGCCGATTTGAGCACCACATCATGGAAATCCTTGATATTGAACTTATTGCCCAG
>LR142175.1:0-10934 GCA_900659605.1 Tisbe holothuriae | reverse complement strand
GTTCTCTTTTAGTTCGGGAAAACACGACCGGAAATCGTGGTACGTGTTTACCCCGAGGTTGCGTGACCGGAAGTCCAGTATGTACTTCACAATATAACCAAGGCGGTCAATCTAGATTATAACTAAACCTCTCCTGAATTTATAATAAAGATACTTTCATAAAACCTTAATTTCAACAAAAACGTATATTTTATGTCACACTTTATTGTAAACACGTTGACAGAACAATGTTTTCCGCCTGTTTCAAATAACAAAAATAATTAGCTCCAGGTAGAGTAAACTCACAAAAATGGCAGAAAAAGTGGTTTCAATTATACGTAGATATCTTGATATAAGCTAGTATCAATCAACACTTAGGAGGTCAACAGTCACAACGAAATGGATTCCACCTCAGGTATTTGCCCATTAAAGGGCCATAGACGACGCCGTCGCTAGTTGCTCTGGCAAAATAGTTGGCTTTCTATACCCTTGGCTTGTACATAGACTACTGAAACACCAGAAATTACTAAAGTCGAATAATGCTGTATGTTTATACGCATGTTTAGTTCACACTCCCTGGCCTTGTATATTCTTAAGGTGTCTTGAGCTGTTTAGTGAACTACATGTACTTTTTGTGAGGATCATATTACATTATCTACGAGTGTGATCTCTCCAAGTCCAAAACTTGCTTTGAAGAGGTTCCTTTAAATTTGTTCGTACCTTCCTTATGCTCCCATTTTCCTTACAGGCTCCCGTCGCACACTGTCCTCTCGCATGCTCTCTCATGCAATTGCCTACTCTGAGAATACTACCGTGCATGGATTTGCATACCTCCATCATGAAATGACTGGAAAGATTGCTAGAGCATTTTGGGCTATTGTTATAATAATGGGATTGAGTATTGCAGTTTACTATGTGGATTTGGTATGATAATTAAAAAGAAAGGTATCTTGCCTATCATATGACAATAATTTACCTTTTTATATTGCAGGCATTTGCAGATTGGAAAGATAATCCAACGGGCACAGAGACAAAGAGCCCTAACTATCCATTTACACTTGTCCAGGTATGTTGTATCTACTGTATAAAACTTTAAATACTATTGTATACATTGTCTATAAATTTCTTTGACTTTGTAAAATACGGTTTAGATTTTTTTGTAATGGATAATTTACTCTATATTAGTTTCCTACCATAACCATTTGCATCAAACATATGACCGCTGGGGCTACACAAGAGTGATGCTGAACCAGATCAAATATGGATGCACTGTAGACACGGATGAATATGACAACTTGGAAGAGATTATGGATTTTGAATATGAAGATTGGGTCAATATGGTATACTTATATTTTAATTGAGTGACACAATCAAAGGAACAGTATTTTAGAATGTTGTAACAGACACCGGCGAAACTGATGCATACAAACAGGATATCAACTCCCATGGACATAGTTTTTCAGGTACTGGAAGGTCTTTTGTCAACTTTACTCATATCAAAGGAACAACAATCAGGTAGCTAGAGAAGGCAGTTTGTGGTAACAAGAGTGTTATTGGCTAAACAATTTCCAGCTTGTCAACATATCAGGGAGATTGTTCGGGCACTTCAAAAATACGCGAGGAAATGGCCTATCTGCTGTCGGAATTAGAGGTACGAAATGAGGAGTTAGTTAATATGTATGGTCCCCTTGAACTATTTTGCCCTTTACCCAATTATCTACAGTATATTAATATATATCTCATGGCAGTAATATATTAATACACATCTAAATTTATTGAACCGGCGCGCAATGTGGTAAACAGTTGGCGCAGTTAATGTGCATAATTATATACATCCAACACTTCTTATGAGCTGTTTCAAGCACTTCGTATGTTTTATTGAAAATTTGGCAGGGCTGGCTGAGCCAAGCCAACTGTGTTACTAGGAAACTGTGTTGTCTATTTAGCATAATACTTGGAAGTGTATCAACCCTTCCTCCTTATGTTTTACTTTTAGCGTTTTTTAACTGAAGATATCTTCAGAATGGACATAGGCAACAATGAACTATAGTAGCCAAACTAAAACCATCAAGTGATGATCATTTTCTACCATACTCAATTTTGTTTGACATTGCCAAGGCAGACCCAACTGTTATTAGTGAGACTGAGGTTGACAGCAATACAGGACATTCACGGTGCAAGGGAGTGCGACAATTGCCTGTTGCAAGGTTCCTGAACAAGCTAATCCTTGATAGGCTGAAAGGCATACAACGGCCTCTTAAGTATGCACAAGTATTGCTTATTTAATGTATAAATTTGTTTGTACTTTTGTTCTTTAGAAATACAATATTCACCAAGGATGCTATGGTGATAGTATATGTACCACGGACCGGGTAGGTAAGTAAGACAATATGTTGACCAATTGACTTTACTTAGATGAATAACAACTTTATTGGATCTTCCTTCTCTTTATATAGTGGAATGTCAGACAGTGTAAAACACAGATAATGAATGTCTGCAGGAATGTGTCTGGGATATGAACCCCACAATGAAGGTGGGATAATATCCCAGACATGCAACATAAATGCCATCACTATATCTCTCCCATTATTCTTTATGAGAATTGTGAAATAAAATTTTAATTTTATGAGGAATTCTGATAAAATTAGTGGCTGTCATGCAAATTAAATTTGGAAGACTTATTTATGAAGAGAAAATAAATTTTAGAAATATTCTTCTTCTCTTGGCGGTGTCTTCAATGCGTCAGCGTAGGTGGGAGGTTGGCTCGGGACTGAGGCAGCAGCAGCACTGGCCTCTTGGTAGTCGTAGTCGTTGCCGTAGTGGGCGGAGTTCTCCTCGGAGATCTCCTGGGACCCAGTACAGTGGTGTTGGCTCCGGACAGTGGAGGGTCGTGGAGAATGGCGTTGATCTGCTGAGTCTGGGAGCGGATCAGCTTGGTCTCTTCCTCGGTCTTCTCGTTGAGCAGGCGGAGTTGAGAGGTTGCTGTTAGCAGTAGTGCTGAGATCCTCCGGTCGCTGCTGGTACTGTGCGTGCTGCTGCGGCTGCGCGCACTGCGGATACTGCTGCGCCTGCGGCTGCGAGTACTGCGAGAGCTGGTTGGAGGGCTGACCGAGCGACTCCTGCTGCTGCTGGTGAGAGCGGGCAGGCTGGCCGGAGTAGAGCACCTCGTTGATGAAGTCATCGGCGGCGGCGACATCTCCAACGGCGTGTTGGAGGAATTCAAGTCTTGCCTGCTGTGCCTCTCTGGCCTCTGGCTGGAGTTCCTCGGTTCCCTGGAACGGGGCTGAGGGCGCGGCCCTCGTGTACCCGTCGGGTCCGAGTCCTCGCTCGTGTTGATTGGTGACTGCGACAAGTCCCTGGGAGGGCGCAGCGCTGCCATTCTCATTGCCGGTGGCGACCTGCGCCTGTCTCGGCGGCGGTTTGGCGGCGGAGGCGTACTTGGCCTCCTGAGGCGGACATTTTGAATCCGGTTGTTCACCGTGTCCAGGCAGCATTGGAGGGGTTGTAGGCACGTATCGAGGAGGCTGCTGATGCCCTTCCTGATCGGCTTGGCCCACTGTGCCGTGCACATGATGTGGCTCATAGATATCAGAAGAGCTGCTATCGCTGTACTGAGTACTGCGATGCTCAGCCAATTGCCGAGGCTGCTGCTGGTACGAGTCTGAAGGGCTGCCGCTTTGGCCAGCGCCTCCTCCGTGCTGTTGATCCTGGACTCCAGCTCCTGCAAGGAGGGGAGGGGAGGCAGCGACGGAGGATTGAAGAGGCGGAGGATGGCGTCCAAGTGGGGCTGCGTTAGAACCGGTGGCACATGGATGTCTACTTGCACGTGGATATCCTCCGTGCTGAGCACGGTTGTGTTGCTGTTCTGGAGACTGCAGCCGGGCTTTAGTTTTACGGCGTTGACCCCCTCGAGAACCACGCTGTCTGCCTTGTTTGGACAGACCACCGTGTACCTGGTTGGTATCTCGTGGGCCGTTGCCAACCAGCTGCTGTTCAGCGGCTGGAGCCAGGGGCCGTGTACTGGGCTGGGGGGAGGGCACAGCCTGTGCGCCGCTTCCCATGTCCCTGTGAACAGAGCTGTGTTGCAATCCGTACTGTTGCCTTTCCAGAGGGGAAAGGTAGTGTAACAGATCCACAGTTGTGCTGTCTTCTTGCACAAGGACAGGTCCTCCGAGGCTAGGGTCAGGAAGGTAGACTCTGTAGACTTTCCTCTCCTGACCGCCAGCAGGTTGTTCAGCTTGAGGCTGAGCAGGCCCTTGGGGCTGACCTTGGGCATGGCGATAGGCTTCCACAGCTTGAACGGCGGCCATGCCGTTCTGGAGATCACGGGCACCGGGAGTATCACTGTAATGTGACTGCCCTGGACTGACCAGGAGACCTTCTGGTTGAAGAGGGTCCGGTAGTTGTCCCAAATTGTGATCATCCCGATCTTGTGGAGCTGGGTTTGCAGGGTCTGGAATGCCAGCTGCAGCTCCTCGTCGTGGACTAGCTCCGGGCTGAGTCGCTGCTGGACGAGAGCGCGGGCGGCCGTTAGACGGCTGTTGCCTTTGGCGGTGACCCGCTGCAGGCTCTGCTCTACTCGGAGGAGGAGCTCGAGCTGCGCTGTTGCGAGGCTGTTTCCGTGCACCACCTTGTGCACGTACTTCAGATCTTGCATGATGGCCCGGTCTGTGTGCAGGCTCGACTGCAGACCGTGCACCAGAGCTTGCTCTCTTCCCTCGAGGTCGCTGACGCGGCTTCCCAGGTCGAAAGTTCTCTTGAGTGCCCAAGCGCTCATCCCTGCCGCGAGGAGACCGGAAAGGTCTCTCTTCGTGCGCTCGTCCTCGTGGGACAGCAGCAGAATTGACCTGTTGTAGCGGTTGAGAAGGCTGCTGAGGTCCGCGGCGACCAGCCCCCAACTGTCTGTCAGGGCGGGCAGCGCGTTGACCTCGGACACCTTCCTGAGGAGTGTGGCCACCTCGGTTCTGTCCGAGTTCCAATCCAAGAGGATTCGGAGCTGAGCGGACTGTGCCGTAGGAATGATCCAGCCCAGTGGCTGGAACACTACCGGCTGCGCCAGGGGCTGCAGCTCCAGTAGTGAGCTCTTGGAGCTCTCCTGCAAGGGCGGCGAGTGTATGAGCGACTCGGCCAGCATATGCATACTGCACAGCAGGATTAAGATATGGCTGCTGGGCCCTCGGGTCCAGGGGCTGGTAGCCAGGTGGTGCAGGATTGCCATGAGGGTCATGGTTAGAGACATTTTCCATTGGAAAACGAGGGTTTAAGTAGGAGTTTAGAGTCAGAAGGCGACAAACGAGAGTCAGCTCAGAGACTGTGGAATATTACTGAAAAAGTAGCAGAATTTATACTAAATTCTCGAATTCCTTAGAGGTGAAAGCAAGCGGTCGCCGCTCATTTTGGCGGCTGCACGCGTGATTCGCTTGCTCTGAGCTGGAGGAGGAGGAGGAGAAGGAATTTGATCCTTTTCTTCTTCTTCTTCTTCCTCCTGCTGCTGGCTGTCTAAGTGTCTCTGGAAGGAGTGTGTCTCTTTGTTCAGCTCCTCCTCTGACGCTGCTGACCTAAAAACAAACCCATCTTGATTGCATTCGGCAGCGTGTTTGACGCATTCTGCCGGAACGACTTCTTCACCTTCAAGTTCATCCGATCGATCATTTTCGAAAGGCTGAGGCAGCAAATGCTGAGGTGGCTTTGAGTCGCTCTTCTCCACTCTGTCCTTGTCTTGAAAATGTTTAATTTTTTCAACATGAACAAGAATAGGTTTTGATCGAGGTGTTAATTTAATCTCATAATTTAAGGGACTAAATTTTTGAGTAACCGTGTATGGCCCCTGCCAATGTTTGAAGAATTTAGGGTTGACATTTCTGGGAATAGCTGTTACATAAAACAGAACTCTTTCCCCTACCTGAAAGTCTCTTTCCTTTGTCTTCCTGTTGTAATACTCCTCCCTGATCTTCCTCGCCTCCCACTGCTCCTTGTGGACCCGTTTGTGGGTCTCGGACAAGGCCTTGAACGTAGCGGGAGCGTAATCGCTTGTGTACAGGGGCTTGGGCTTGTCCAAGTCAAAGTATGGGAGGCGGGGATCGAAGTGGTATGTCAACCAAAAGGGGGACTCATGTGTAGACTGGTGAACGTGGCAGTTGTAGGACAGCTGGAGCATGGGGAGCTGGGGCTCCCAGTTGAGGGTCTCATCATTGTCCAGCATGGCCGTGAGGTACTTCCTCATTGAACGGTTAAATGATTCTGCGGATGAATTTGCAGCTGGGTGATAGCTGCTCGTTTTCTTGTGCTTGATGCCGAGGAGGTCGCAGAGGGTGTCGAGGACCTGGTTGCAGAACTCCAACCCGTTGTCGGTGATCAGCTGGATCATCACGGAGTATCTGCAGATCCACTTCTCAAAGATTGTCTTCGCCACGGTCTCCGCGGACTTGTCCGGGATAGGGGCGAGCTCGACGACCTTGGTGTAGGCGTCGGTCATGACGCAGACGTATTTGTTGCCGGCGGGAGAAATGCTTTTCATAGGGCCAAAGAGATCAATGTGAACTCTCTCGTTGGGTCCCTCGCATATAGGGAGACTCTGCAAGGGCGAGGCTGGTGGTTTTTTGTTATCCTTGGCTTGGCACCTAGGGCAGGTGGCAATGTAATCCTGTACATATTTGTGCATGCCAGGCCAGTAATAAGATTGGCAGATGCGGTTGACGGTGCGGTGGACGCCACCGTGGCCCCCATGCCATGTGTTGTGGGCAGCCTCGGTGATCATGTTACGGAGGCTGGCAGGGACAATGGCGCACCATACTGTCCTGTAATGGTCTCTTTTATGCCAAAAATAGAGAATGTCATTTTCTATTTTGCAATCCGGGCCAAGGCGCTTAATTTTGTTAAGGTAGCCCTGACTGTGTTCGGGCAGCTCGCCGGTCTCAATAAATTTCCGTAGATCCTGACAGAATGGATCAGCTGACTGCGCGGAAGAAAGGTTGCCGCTACTATCCGTGAGGACGTCAACCGGATTACGGCTCAGTGCGTCAGCGATAACGTTATCTCCTCCCTTTTTGTAACGTATCTCAAAATCGTGCTCCAGCAGTTGTTGCTGTAGGCGATTGAGTGTGCGTTTGTGGACTGTACCCAATGTAGTAAGTGGGCGATGATCGGTATGTAGTATAAATCGACGCCCACTTATGTACACGTAGAAGTAGTCGATTGCCCACTCAGCTGCAGCTAGTTCAAGTAGGTATGCGGAGTAATTCTTCTCAAAGGGTTTCAGTCCCCGACTGGCATACCCAATGATGCGTTCTTCGCCGTCAACCATCTGGGACAGGACGGCGCCCATGCCGCCTGGGTAGTCCTTGTCGCCTTGGGCGGCGTCAGTGGTGAGATGCCATTCTCCTTTCTTGCTAGGATGTCTGACAATGGGATTTAGTGTGAGTGCTCTGCGCAGGTACTCAAATGCGGCAACTGACTCAGGAGGCATTTTTCCCTTTTTCCAGTTCCTTCCTTTTTGCAGAAGTTTTGTCAGCTGTGCTGAGTGGCGGGAAAAATTGGGAACCAAAAATCTGAAGTAGTTAGTGAGCCCAACAAAAATACGGACTGACTTAGTAGTTTGCGGTTCTTTGTACTCTCTTATGGCACGGAGTTTTTCTAAACCGGCCCCTACTCCCTTTTCACTGAGGGTAAATCCTAAATAAGGAAGGGAGCTTGCTCCAAGAATGCTTTTCTTAGCATTCATTTTGAGGCCGTACTGTCTGAGCCTCAGGAATAGTCCTCTGAGGGATTTGAGCATATCGGCGTGTGTTTTGCTATGAGCAAGTACGTCATCAATATATGCTATAATGTTTGGTAGGCCTCTTACGACGTGATCGATGAGCCTGGCAAAGCTGGCAGGGCTGCCCTGCAGCCCCATGGGGGTGACGGTCCATTGGAACCTGGCCCCGCCGGGTACTGTGAAAGCCGTGTATTGGCGACTTTCTTCCTCTAGCGTTTGTTGCCAGAACGAAGACGTCAAGTCACAGGCTGAGAAGACAGCGCTGCCGGCGGCGCCAACCTCGTCAATGCATTCGCGGATCTCGCGGATGACGTACCTGTCCTGGAAAGAGGCCGTGTTCAACTTCCTGAAGTCCAGTACGGCGCGTTTGCCGTGGCCGTGTGGTTTGTCAACCAGAAAAATAGGTGAGTTATATGCTGAGCGGCTGAGCTCAATTGCGCCTTGAGCCTGCAGCTCATCCACCCAATCTAACACTAACTGTCTGTGCTCGTGTGGGAGGGGAAATTGTTTGACATGTATAGGCTCCTTGTCCTTGAGTCTGATCGAGTGCTGGATGACGTCGGTGCGTCCCAGGTCGAACTTTGACTTGCTGAAGACGTCGTGGAAGTCAAGGCACAAGCTCTCGTAAGCTGCCTTGTGCTCATCCGGACATTGTAGTTGGAGAGAGGAGAGAAATGAACTCTTTTCCTCATCTTGTAATTGCGGAGCGGGTTTCTCAGTTGGCTTGGGAGGATCATCCTTGATAGCGCCCATATGGGAGGAGACCGCTGCAATGATCTCTGAATCCGAGGCAGGCTTGGGGTTATCCTCCTCCAGGGGATAGACGCGCGCGACTGGGCGGCGCGCCCGTATTAGGATGTTTTTGTTTGTTGTGTTTGCAAAGACTACGCAGACGGAGCCGTCGGGCTGCACTGTCTGGATGCCTTCCCATGCAAAGGGTGCTTTAAATATGGAGGAAATGACAACATTCTTTCCAGGTTTGATTTTATTACTCATCTTTGTTAAGTAGAGTTTTTTGTGCATGGTAGTGCGCTTGGGAACGACAAAGCGTTCCGAGGCATGCAAGGAAAGGAGAGAAGTGTTAAGATGGGGAGGAAGCATAGTACGGTTTCCTTGAATAGTCATTTCCATTTCTGTTATCATGTCAATACCAATAATCATGTTGTTAACACCTAAATGTTTAACAACATAAACTGGCCTTGTAACCTTCATACCCAGAATTCTCATAGGTATATAAAATCTCCCTATGATGTTAATATCGTCTCCTGAGGCACTTGTAAGGCGCATGCTAGGAGGAATTGGTGCCTGTTTAAGGGGATGTCCAACCCTTTGGAGGAGTTTATTAAAATTGCTCTCTGCCAGGCAGGTTGCACCGGCGCCAGTGTCGACGAGGGCGTCAACAGAGTCGCCTTGTAGGTCAACGTCAAGGTGAGGGCGATTATCGCCGACAGGGCGGTTTAGGGAGAGGATGGAAGAGTGTGCCAGATTAGTATTTTGGTGCGGGTGAGGTTTGACAGTCTGGTCCTGTTCCCTCACCCGTTTTAGTTTTCCGTTTTTGACTGGTCCTCGACAGCTGGCATGGACTGGAGGCCATCAAAGAATTCATCCGAGCAAACGGCGGGCGTGGCGCTGCGGTCCATCCAGGACAGAGCTGCGATCTGAGCCTGTGACCTGCGGCACTCCTGTGCCCAGTGGCGTCCCCATTGTTTGCATTTGTTGCAAAAGACAGGGTTTCTGCGGCGTTGGATCTCCTTGAGGAGCTGGTTTGGTGTCTTACCCCCGTTGCTGCCGCCGTTAGGCTGGCGCCGGTTGTTGGAGGATTTGTTCCTGGCTCCGCCAGAGGACTGGGAGGACTGTTTGTCCTGCTGCTGCTGTTTCCAGCTCTTAAAGGCTGCAAGTTCTGCAGAGGAAACTCCTTCAACGCTTGCAACGGACTGGCTAGCGCCGGTTTTGGACAAGGCTGTCTCCACCTCTTGCGCGGCCTGGAGAACTGACACGTTGAGCTGCTTGAGCTCCTTCAGGCGGGGCCTGATGGAGTTGCCAATGGTCGGTTTGAGGCCATTGATGAAGTGCATGTCTCGCAGTTTGCGGTTCATGAACTTGATGATGCCATCGTAGCGGTAGTAATCGTTACTGCCATCGTTACCGCCGGGCACAGAGGGATTGATAATGTCAAAATTGCTCTCCTGGAGGAAGTCAAGCATGAAGTCTTTGCATGCTGCTTCAACTCGGATCCAGAATGCTTTAACACGTTCATCGGAACCCTGTTTTAACTGAGTCAGTGACATGGACTGCTCAGCAACAGAGCGATTGACGTCAAAGAACTCTAGGAAGGCTCTCCTAAAGTTGTCTTTGGAGGAGAGAATCTGGCTGCCGGTATACTGGACACTGAACCTGATGTTTTGCACCCAGTTCTCAGCCTCCTTGGTCATGGCAGTTGCAGGCAGCCTCGACATACTTCTGATCGTCCCAGTTGTTCTGAGCCGCCAGTGAGTCAAGCTTTGCAATCCAGATTTCAGCAGGTCGTGCATCTTTAAAGCCCTCAAATTGGGGAACTTTAGATTCAGTGACAATGCGTTGCTGATTGGGGCCAAGCAGTTGGCGCAGCCTCTGGATCTCAGCCTGGGTCTGATCCCATTCCTGCTGAGAGAGCAGCAGAGGTTGGGCACCGGGGGCTGCGGGTGGAACCGCGCCGTCACCGGCTGGGACAACTGCTGGCGCTTCCCCATTGCCGTCGCCTGCCGCAGGAGCGGGCTGTTGAGGGGCGGGAGGGACAACGGGTGGGACAACACCGTCCCCATTGGCGTTTTGAGCCATTGGGTTGAGGTTGTGGTCACGAAGTCGGGCCGGTACCTGATTGTCAGGTACAGTGCCTGCTTGTGCTCTTTGGCTGGCTCTGGTGGTCCTCACCATAAGCCAGAGAGGAAAGGCGAGTGTTCAAATTTCGCGCTATAGGATTTGTTTTGATGTTTCAAAGTAGTTGCATCAAAACGCGTTTCTTACCAAACACAATAGTGTAGGGAAACGGTGTACCCGGTGATGCCTCCCGTAGGGGCTGTATCTGGAGATGGCCGAGCGGTGGCTTCTCAGGGCGGTGTAGAGTTCGGTGAGGCTACAACCAATATGGTGATAGTATATGTACCACGGACCGGGTAGGTAAGTAAGACAATATGTTGACCAATTGACTTTACTTAGATGA
>LR139530.1:10147-33658 GCA_900659605.1 Tisbe holothuriae | reverse complement strand
CCCTAATTTTTGACCCTTTTTATTGCATTTTTGGGTGTTTCAGGCAAAACTGGGCTTTGGTCGAACATTTTTCAAAATTGGCCCTGTTTTTTCAGGGGAGGTTGCGTGATTTTAGGTGAAAAAGTTCCGCTTTAGTAAAACTGCCAAAAAATTGGAGGGGGGTCAAAAAATTGTCGAAAATCCCAGGGGGGATCAATTTTTATTCCAGGGGGAATCCCCCCTGTTTCCATGTTTGAACAAAGTAAATTTTTTTTATTTAAGAACTATATATTCCGTCAACCCTTCTTATCGTCCTCTTCGTTTTTGCTCGTCTAACTAGACGATCGAGCTTGTATATAAACGTATATACGTGGTCTAGTTAGAGTGTAGCTACAGAGAAACTTCTCTGGTGGCTCTGCTGGTAGCTAGCTAGACCTAGTCATGGAGAGCTGAAACGTGTTTTTATAATTCTATGGCCTATACAGAGTCAAATTTTGTTTTAATTTCTAATCGAGTTTGTTTGTGTAGGTGTGTCTGGTTTGTGTCGTAAAAAATGTAATTTATATGGCTTTGTATAAGATCAGAGATACAAGGTAGATGGGAGACATATATTAAATACGCAGCACAGCAAACACAACAAATGTAACGTACTTTCTTTCACTGGAAAACAAATTGCTCCGTGTCAACAGAAATAACCTCGTAGTTTACTCTCCAAGAAGAACTGACCTTACTGAAGAAGCCAAGAAGGGGGAGTTCTCTGTTCTCAACATCCCATCTCTATCTATCTCCTAGAGCCGAGAAGAGACTGAGAGAAGAACTCAGCGAAGGCTGGACTCCGCACCTCCGCAGCTCCAGTGCAGGGTGACTGAGCCTGAGGAGAGTTCGAACCTCATGCTCACTCAGTAGTCAGTACACTCACTGCATGAACCTACTATACTACTATAATAGCTCTGTGACTCACTGCCTCCCGGAGTCCCTGTTCAGTAAGAGCTCAGAGATTCTCAGAAGTCAAGAGGCGCCATTAGCCGCCATTGATGGAATTGAAGTTGATCCACGGGCACGGAGCTTCCCAACTGTCTGCTGTCAAATAACTGCCGGCCACGTGCCCAGGAGGCCAGGAGGCCAGGACTAACCCCGTGAACGCTCACTTTTTGTCAACTTGTTGAGCCCTTGGAAGCCCTCCACCATGGACGACCCTTCCAACGTCTCGCCCGCCCCTGTTGCCTCCCAGACAGAGAGAGACGACGAGGGACCCCCTTCCCACCAGGACACTCCTCCCGCTGACGGACTGCCAAGGTAAGAAAGACCCCTCCTTGCCCCCTCGGGAGCAGACAACTGGAAGGAATGCAGGCAGGCAGGCTAACTGGAAGCTAGATGTGTTCACTAGGATCCTTTAGGTCTCTTTGTCTTTTCTTTCCTTCCAGTCTGCGTCATCGTTCGCCCTTCCCCGGCTTCAAAGACGGGTCTGAGACGAGAGACGGGAACAGCTCCTTGGAACAAGCCACCGTCGGAGGCCGTACCTTTGCCTGGGTCGAGAAGAGCCTTTTCCTGCTGACCAAAACCAACGAGAAGCAGAGGCAAATGCACCTTCTCGGCTACATTGGCGTCGTAGGGCTGCTGATGTACGTTTCCGTCAACGTGCACCCGCATACCATTGCCAACTACTACAGGAAGCACTGGGTCTTTGAGCAGGCTCCCCTCATGCCGTACGTGCATTTAGTCATCAGAGGCTCATCAGTTAACTAATTTACCTCGTCGATTCTGCTGTTTTTCCAGAGCTGCTATTACCCTTCCCGGAGAGTTTGACGACACGACGATTGAAGCAGCCAACGCCTTGGTTCAGCGCCGCAACAAGAGGCACGCCGCTAATCATTTCGACGACTCCCCTGACCACTGCAAGGTACGTGGGCAAAACACCCTTGGGGCCAATTATGGTTAAAATACTGATGTTTATCTCATCGCTAGGTTCTCCGCGAGGAACTTGTGGCCAATATTTACGCTCTTCATAAGTGCACGGGGAACTCCGACAGCAAGCAATACAACATTTGCCTGCCCTGTGTGAAACAGGCCATCAGGGTCGTGCAAGTCTTGCATCTGTACAAAACGGTGCGTATTCGAAGTGCGACTGTAGACAATTATCTTGTTGATTAAAAAATCATTTCAAGTGGCTATATTGGGGAGTCGCGTTCCATGCAAAAGTTACCAATAATCTGGTGTTTGAATTCGGGTTCATTTTAGGCAACTCCTGATCCCAATGAGAGCAAAACCTGCTATGAAGACTATAATGAACATCATCCTAAGATTAACGTACTCATGAGCACGATCAACAATGCTGTGGGCGAATCGAGCGAGTGGGTAAAAGGAGCCTGCTTCAGTAAGTGTGCAAAAAAATATTTCTGATGCAAATATTCCTGTATACTTTTATTACAGCATGCTTTGAGGGCAATTTCCAATACCGGATTGTCGCTCCCAAGGTGAAGAAGTTCTTGAAAGTGTTCACTACGTGGGAGAAGTGCCTTGAGAAGTATGATATTTTGAATACGTAATTATGTTTTCCTAATTAAATGTTTCCCTAGGTTCGAGAAGAGAAACAGTACTGCCGGAGTGCATCCATCCTGCAATGAGTGCGAAAGTCCCTTCAAGGAACTCCTCGGAATGTACATGAGCGGTCTGCGCAACAACTCCTTGGAGGCGACTTCCGACGACATCTGCTTCGACGTCGAGTCGAGATACGCGAGTGCGCTTCGCCGATGGAACAAGGAACTTGCTTGCCCGTCGCACTACCACATTACTAACTGGCAAGCCTTCTTCGGCTTTGCAATTATTATTCCCCTCCTCCTAATCTTTCTGGCCTACATGCTTATTTACATGGCTCCAACAATCAAGTAAGTTTTATACATGGTTCTGAATTTTAAGAAGTTTTGTTTCCCACATTTTCTACCGTGAACTCTATAAACATTAGTACGGAAAACAAAAAAGACCTAGAACCTAGATTCGCGACTGTCCAGCTTTGCAGGTTTTGAGCTTCGCTCGCGTCTTTGTCGAAATTCTATTATTATTTTAATATTTTTTTTACCTGCGACGAAAATATACGAAATAACAAGCTGAGCAGCAAACAAGGGCCGGTCGGGTGAAAATGAGCCTTTCAGCCGGCAGGGTTACCAGATGGCCTATTTCTCGGCCAGAAATGCTTAGGTCAGGCAGAATTTCAGATTTTATTACTGTCTGGCCGAATTTGGAAATTTTGGCTTGTGTAGTAACTTTGGATTTCTGGCCGAAAACTGGAAAATCTTATGTAGTAACTGGTCGAATTTGAAAAAAATTTCTGGCCGAATCGCTTCAGAACCATCTGGCAACCCTATTTCAGCTCAAGCGTGAAACGGTGAAAGGATCAGCTATATAGTTTCCCCTTTTTCAGATGGTTCTGGTTTTACAACTGCGGCAATGCCTATCAAAACGAGCTGTACTATGAGGAGTACATGGCCGCAGAGGAGGAGGCCTCCCGCGAGCGAATTTCTGGCCGCCAGCCTTCGGAGAATAATGACGGAGACGCTGCTGCTACCCCAATCGCAGTTCCTGCTGCTACTGAGGCAAGCCGGCGCAAGGCCCGGAACAAGAAGAAGGACCAAAGCCGGCGCCTGCTTCCCGAGACGACCGAAGACGCCCAGCAAGCCGATGCTTATTACGAGACAAACTCGTTTGTTCCAGCGTGCGTGCTGCTCGAGCATCGCGCTAAGTGTACCACCAGGGCCGGCTCTCTGCCAAAAGAAGACGATGGCGACGACAGAGTCATGTTCGGGGATGATGAAGCGACTCCTCCGAGGCTGCAGCAGGCTGACGGCGAAAAGTTTCTCGAGGACATACCACCAAATGAACAGCTTCAAGTTCAGGTCCATAATGAGGAAAATGAGTGCAATGCAGTAGTCGTGTAGGGATGGGAAAGATTACTTTTCCTCGTCTTTTATTGTATAGTAACCAGCCATGTCATTGATCTAGCAAAATACGGGTGGACAATATAATGTTCCAAAATATGTGAAGAACAAACTAATACTCTCAAAACTTCCAAGATTTTAACCAGACTAAATTTAAGTATAATGCAGAAAATCCTCCTCTTTCAGTCCGCGATGACCTAAAAATAAAATCTAAACCAGCAGACATTGTGTACACTTATTATTTGTATATAGTACTTACATCGTTGCGTAACTCGTATACACTTTTTACTTTACAATCGACCTTTAAGCCACAAAGAGAAGCTACGTTGATAATACGTGATCGAAGTACTCTTCTCCCTCTTATTTAATGCCCAATCTCGCTATCCTCTGCTACCAGAAAAACTACATCTGCTGCTACTCTCCAGTGAGATTCTCCACTATTTTTAACCTGTTTCTTGTTGGAGATATATGAACCTTTTTTAAACTGGCCGGTTTTTGGTAACTTGCCACGCCAAAGCAAGGACCACTGAATAGAGGACTTGAACACTTCTAAATGTCTTATTACCTACAAGCTATGAGTGGGAATGATTTTGCTATTACTACATATAGAGAGGAAACGGTCAACCAAGCCAGGCCAGCAAAATTGAAGCCATTTCTGACAACCAAGCGAGGTCCAAACGTACGTCCAAAATCAACAATGGCTCGTATGATACTGCATCTCTTCTCTTCTATCCATCTCTTCCATGTAGCGATAGAAGAGATGGATAGAAGAGAAGAGATGCACTAGCATAGCAGGGTATGCCATCCTTTGAGGAGAGATGTCCATTGTCATAGAAGAAGGAGTATATAGAATACTTTTAAACAGGCAAGCCAGGCGGAATTAAGCCCTTTCGAAGCGCCGCCTACGGAGGAAGCGTCAACTAAAATTATATATTATGATTTTCATGCCTTTATATCATAAAAACAACTTGTTCTACTATCTCCCCAGGGCTCTTATTGCAACATTTTTTGGACTAAGGGTGCAGAAAATAGCTGACACTAGGTTTCATCTGTAATTAAATATGCATAATTATGCTTTGTACTTTCAATATACCATGATATTGTTTGCTTAATAAAGTTCAAATTTGTGCCGGGAAATCCGGCTTCTTTGCTCAACATAGTTCACAATCTCAGCTTGAGATTCGCTCAGGAGTCAGTCAGGAGAGACAGGAGCAAAGAAATTGGAGTAAGGAAGGAATGGCGGTTCTTTTTACCGCATCAGCTACCATTTGGGGTAGACCAGGAAAAGGTTTTTTCTCATAGACTTCCTTAACCCTCTCCCAACCTCAGGAGATATTTTTCCCTTTTTGTCATAACTCAGCAAGGCTCAGAGCATCTCCGAGACTCCGTCCTTGACTAGTGTCCGTTGGTAGCTGTTTGTGTACTGACAGCTATTACCAGAACCGCCATTCCTCCCTTACTCTAACTTCCTTGGACAGGAGTCACAGGACGATGATTTTCCCTTGGCCGGAGCTTAACTCAGTTGCGCTGCACAGTTGGTTATTTTTTTAAAAATTAAAACATTACATTATATCCTAAGTTTGTTTCTTCTTTTCTCTATTAAATGGATTGTTTAACTCTTAATATAATATCTACATCCTGCAAAACCCACTGTGCAAAATATTCTTTTTCCTTCCCTCAGTTCTGCTGCATCAAACTTCAGGGTTTACAGACACCAGAGGTGAATTCGGTCCAAATTTAGTTAAGCATTTTTTTACATA
The DNA here is from genome assembly GCA_900659605.1 of Tisbe holothuriae. NCBI lineage: Eukaryota > Metazoa > Arthropoda > Copepoda > Harpacticoida > Tisbidae > Tisbe > Tisbe holothuriae. The sequence goes on along the minus strand of LR139530.1, from coordinate 27,987 downwards.
ACATACTTTTGCTAAGTTTGGCACTGTAATGTTATTATTGATGTATTGAAGAGTTTATTATATATTGAATAATATAATTAGTCACTTTCATTATAGGAATTAATACTGACGTCAGATCACTTATAATAGAAGTTTTGGCCGACGTTTCGTTTGTGTCATCTCTCCGCCCCAGCATCGAACTGAGTTTTTGCCCTGCACGGAACATTTCACCTTTATCACGCAACTTGTTGGGAATAAATGCTTCTTCAAAGTCAAATAACGTGGGACCATTTTATGTAGTCACAATATGTACTACACTTACTTTGTTGCACGCCCTTTGTACAACAATATAAACAAATAAAATGCCTAGATCTAATAATATATTCGTATAAAACTTTTGGCTTCTTCTATATAATGAATCATCCATTTTCTCTTCATAGAGGAGAAGTTGACGCTTCCTCCGTGGGCGGCGCTTTAAAAGGAGCTCTTTCAGCCCTACCAGCCTGTAGAAAGTATTCTATATGCTCCTCAGCTTCCCAGCTGTGCAACTCCGCCGCTCTTAATAGCTAAAGCGAGGTTCCGCGGCCCGATAATAAAATTTCCGCGTTGTTGATTTTGAACGCACTTTCAGACCTCGCTCGCTCCTCCTTGAAGAGATGAGTCACTACCAAAAGTCGAAGGTATTTTTGGGTACAGTCCTCTTTTCAGTGGCCCTTAACCAAAATAGGCAACTTGTTTTGCTTTGTGGATGCATTTGTTCTTCTGTTTCATACAAGCTTTGTGGTGATCTAAAAGTCTGCCTTAAAAATACCTCCAAATAATGAAATAAAATTAACGAGAACCTGCTTGCGGCCCAAGATATTGCTCAACAACCTGCCTAAGGAAATCTAAATTCGGCCGGAAAGAGAATTCGTGGTGTGATACTGTTCCCAGCTCTCCTCTCCTCGCCTCGATCACTCTCCTCGTCCGCAGTCCGCTCCTCCCCCGAGACGAGGAGAGGAGAGGCGAGTTGAGTCAAATCGGGCCAGTATCACATCTCGAAATGAGTAACAGTCACAGGACAGTCGTCAGTCATGTAATACTCGTTACTAGTGTAAACTAAGTACTATTGTTTGCTATAGTACTTAACATGCTTACAGTTCTATGCTCCGTGATTAGATAATCCAATCCATGACTTAAAGTTCTCTGTTTATACCTTGCGTACGTAGCCTAAAAGTTGCTCACTTAAAATGCCAAACTTGTACCCGACCTTCCAAAGTATATCTTATCTATGAGGAGGCCTTCTGCGCGCTCGCTCTTCATCTTCCATTCTACTCGTTGGCTGTAGAGGAAAGAAAGCTCTACAGGTTTATGCGGAGCGGGAAAAGACTTTCCTCAGAGCGCACGCCTTTTACTCCCAGGCTATGTGTATTCACCATAAAAGGCCTTCACGGCCTTCCCTTCTCGTCAGCAGCCATTGCACGAACTAGGCCTATCCTCGCTCCTTTTACATCAACATATGGCAGTCCATTGAATCCGGAGAGAAGAGTCCAGCATTCCTTCCAGAAGGGAGGAAACGTCAGGTGGTTTCGAACAGATTACTTTTAACCGTGGAATTTACGAACCATCTGTCTGCTGACTCTGTGAAGGCTTATGTCGAACGGCTTGAATAATAGTGGCGGGGGCATGGAGGAACCACGTCGGGGCAGTGCTGGGGAGGCAGCACCCATTCGAACTGGAACGGGATACAATTATGGTTTGGCACCAACCACAGATCAGGGCAAGTCATACAACGGAGAAATCGACGGGAACCTTAATGGGTGGGTGATTTCTTGTTAATGTTTAAAGTACAATCCACAACGAACATGGTTTACATTTTAGCCGATGGTATCAGCAAGCCGTTAAGCGTCGTTATGTTGTTGCTTTCCTGGCCTTCTTTGGATTTTGTGTTATCTACATGCTTCGTGTCAATCTCAGCGTGGCCATTGTGGCAATGACCTCCAACAAGACGATCACGGTCAACGGAACAAGCCAAGTAGTAAGTTGGATGGGGTCACTAAGAACGAATATGAAGGTGGGGGAGGGGGGCTATGAGGGGGAATAAATACTTCAGGGAACTTGAGCCTCAAAGACCAATAATCCCTCTTAAAATACAATATTTTCAGCACTATATATCAATTTAATTTTTGCAAAGGACATGTATAATGATTGCATACTTCTGGTCAGGTCCCTCCCGAATTTGCTTGGGAATCCAGCACTCAAGGACTCATCTTGGGATCATTCTTTTACGGTTACATCGTGACGCAGATTCCTGGCGGTTGGCTGGCCACTAAATTTGGAGGAAAGCGCGTGTTTCTCGTGGGCATTGCAGCTACTGCTTTTCTAACCGTGTTGACCCCAATTTTGACCAGAGCAGGAACAGGTTATCTAATCACGACGAGGATTCTTGAAGGACTCTTTGAGGTGAGATGATCAATTTGTTACTTCGTAAAAAATCATGTTGTTTGCTTACCCAGTTACCCTGCCTTTCTCTTCACTAGGGAATGACATACCCCTCAATACACGCCATATGGGCCCGCTGGGCGCCTCCTTTAGAAAGGAGCAGGCTGGCGGCAGTTGCCTTCTCCGGATCTTACGTCGGCACGGTCTTGGCATTGCCTATTTCCGGCATCTTAGCTCAACATATCAGCTGGGAGTCCATTTTCTACGTATTTGGTAATATTTTGCTCGTTCACATGTCAACTCAACTTTATTATCTCTCACCGGCAGGCACGATCGGTCTGATCTGGTGCTTCACCTGGTGGTGGGTTGTCCGCGACTCTCCCGAAGAAGACCGCAAGATCACTGACGAGGAGCTGGAGTATCTTCGCACGGCCATCGGGGTATCCTCCAGAGAGAGCCTCATGTCACCTCCTTGGGGGAAAATGATGACGTCAAAGGCAGTCTGGGCCATTATTATTGCTCACTTTGCTGAGAATTGGGGATTTTACACTCTGCTTACGGGACTGCCAATGTTTATGAGAGGTGAAACAGAAGACTATTTATATAGAACTGTTGATGTCAACATTGCCTCTTATCAGATGTACTTCACTATGAGCTCGACTCTGCTGGCTTCTTGGCAGCAATGCCATATCTACTAATGGCATGTATTGTTCAGTCGGCTGGATTTCTTGCGGATGTTGCTCGTACCAGAGGAAGACTTAGTACAACTCAGGTATTATTTATAGTAAAAAAAAGAATAACTGTTGCCATTCAGGGAATTCTCGATATCATTTTTATACTTCCCTGTTTAATTCTATTTCTGCTCTTTCAACTCAGGTTCGCAAGCTTTTCACTTGCGGCTCATACGTTTGTCAGACCATCTTCATGAGTTTAACTGCCCTTCTGATGTTCCGAGGCGCTTCTATAACTTGCATCTCCCTCTCTCTTGGCTGCGGAGGTTTCGCCTGGGCTGGCTTCTCCATTAACCATCTGGACATTGCCCCGCAGTACGCTGCTATCCTCATGGGCATCAGCAACACCATAGGTACCATCCCGGGGATCATCAGTCCTGCCATTACGGGCATGCTTGTCAAGGATGGGGTAGGTTGGACCACCGATGATATCTCTGGTCAAAGACTTGTTACGTTTTCTTTTAGACTGAAGAAGAGTGGCAATATGTTTTCTTCATCACAGCTGCAGTATACCTAGCTGGGGCTATTGTTTATGGGCTGATGGCATCTGGAGAGCGACAGGTACGCACACGCGCAAAAGGCGGCTATTTTTATGCAAACTCGACCTTGCCAGACAGGCTATGTATCTAGAAGACTGAATACTTTTCTCTTTATATTCAGGATTGGTCTCGAATTGAAGGAGAAGGCGGGTCGCTTGCTGGATATGCCGAGGAACATACATTTGTCAGTGAAGCCTCAACGGCAGCAGCTTCAGATTATGGAGGGACGCGTTAAACGCCAATAAAGACAAAACTTAGGCACGTACCCAACTTAGGCACGTATCCGACCTCCTACCAAAAATTAAGCATAAATAAAGTTTATGTTTGTGGAGGATAGCTATCAATGTGGGAGACTTTCCCCCTTTAACTTCTTTGTTATTTGTTTAAAAACATAAATCTGGTCAAAAAAAATTGAACCGGTGTTACGAGAGCAAAGGAAACTACAGATCTGAAACAAAGAAGAACAAGTACTTGGATGTTTCATGAATGAGTGCAGTAAATAATAAAGGATCGACGTTTTAAATTATAACTGTTGAAAAGCATATCTTAACCATAATTCAACTCCCGCTAACGGAATGAAAAATTCTTGTAACAACGACTGAATGAATATCAGAATATTTATATAATTTATTATATTTTTTATTAATGTAAATGTATTTGAAAGAATAACTTTAATCAATGTTGTGGACTTGTCAGAACTAAAAAATAACGCTGGTAATCACCATATACTCTGTAAATACTTATCTTATCCCATTATATACATTAAATTTAATATAATTGCGATTTATGTGGATGAGCCATTGAAGTGTGTTAGTGTACGTGTAAAAGTTAAAGAAAATTGAGTAAAAAATACATGTTCATCAAAAGTTTGTAATACAATTTTGTTTTATATGTATATATAGTGAAAAATATAAAGAATAAATTCCATGTCCTTTCTCCGCTCGGAACTACAACCTCGTCTTGTACACGGGATTGCTCTCATTTAGAAAGTCAAGTGTAATTCTGACTATCTGTTTCGTATCCACGTCCTGTGCAGAAGCCTTAATCTCGGTGTCCCCGAAGAGCATCTTTGCTTGAATTTCCCTTCGGAAGCCTCGTGAGCGGACATCGACCTCGGAAAGGCTCATGCTCAGTGAGCCGCATTGCTCAACGCCGTTGTCGGTGATGAACTAGATGTAAGAGCAACAATAGAAATGAATTTATTGAAAAGAGTTGCGGGTTCAAAATGGACCGAAATGGTTATTTAACTGTTTTTGGGGAAAAACGGATTTGCCCGCATTAAACTATTTTACTTCCGTATTCATGCGTTTTCATAGCTTAATAAGTTACCCTCTGCTCGTCGCTATCCGAAGAGAATATACCGAGCACAATGTGGTTGTGCTCCATGCTGACCGGTTTGTACCTCCGAATGACGGCTTCTCCCACGCACACCGACTGTCCGGCAACGACGAACTTGTCGAACACGTCGAGGCACCACTCGTGACCGTCTTTGCGGACCAGCTTATCTGCAACAGATACGTACGTAGAGTTGACCCTTTAGGGGATTAGCTCCTCCTCACCTATTGGGTGCACTCCCCGGACAAAAGGCATTATGATTCCAATTCCGTACGTCTTCCTCGCCCGGCGGACATGGACGATTGAGGGGTCCAGCCCGTAAAGGACCGCGCCACGAAGAACGGCAACTCCAACATCCTAGAAGAAAATCAGTTACCGGTCGTATTGGTTCTTTATTTATAAAAAAAAATCATTTCTCACCTGTGGGATGATCACATTGATCTTTCCGTTGAACTCTTCTCGAACTGCCTCCTGAAATGCATTTCAAGGTCAGTAGACACTGTTTCTTTTTCCCATTATGTAAGTACTGCAGCTATAGAACATACTTGCGATTTTAAGTTACACGTTATATTCCCAGTGCATGAGCAGCATGTAATGAACGTGTTCTCTAGCTCTATGGCAATGATTTTTACCTGCAAAATCGGAGACTCCGCAAATCCTCCCACCAGGAAAAGATGCTCAATGCCGAAATGCGTCTCCGGGCAGCTGGAAGTGTGACGAAGAATTTGGTGAATGTGCTGAAATTACAATGAGAAGCAACATTATGCCCGTAACATGATATTTTTCTATAGACGAACGATTCATCGATTTTGGCATAAACGTTAAAGCGGTTGATTTTTTTTCCCGGCGATAGGGTTAAAATTTGCATGTCTAAGGTGCGTATGTAAGTAACTGCATCTATTATGGCACCCTTGCATATGGTATTATTAAAAATTCGCTACCTCTTCATTCACCTCGCTTTTTACGTCAACCAGTTTTAACCCCTCATTCCCAACACTCTGACCTCCACCTTCACTGCCTGCTCTAGCAGCTGTACACCATTCATAACAACCATGATGAAACTGAAAGTACGTAACATAATATTCTGGATAATTGTATCGATTTGTACTTGTCGGACCAAAAAAATTAACAATGAGTTCAAAAATGTTACCCCCTCTATTTTTTTCTACTATATTCTAACCCCGTAAACGGTTACCGAATGAATCGTTTTCCCATATATTAATATTTTAATTAAAATTAGTTGTAACCTCATATTTGCCAGGTCAGTTTATACGGCGGTTAACCATATATATGTCTAGAAATACAGAATAATGCTAAAATGTATAAAGAAAATACAGGCAAAGAATGTTTCACTGTTCTAATGAAGTTTTGAACGAGGTCTAGAACAATATATCGACCTTCTATTTTTGACTGTTCACAAGAATGATGACCTGAAATTTGACATAATCCCCCATTCGTATTGTGCCAAGTTACACAAGAAGTCTTTCAAGGGCAGTGAAAATGAATCATCTAGAAAAGTCATTCATACTAAGCTATTTATAAAGCCTAGCTAATGTATACGAATTATTCGAAGCTTTTTTACCTTCATTATTATTGCACCTTTATATTTTCGACGTCGTCAATATTCTGACATTCATATTAATTAGCAAATGTCTTCTCTCCACCTCCATGACACGAGAAGAGTCTACAAAAATATGACACTGTAGGATGAACCTGGGCTTGGATGGCAGGAAGTGAGAAAAAAACGTTGTCGACCGATAACCATCATTTGGGAAGACATGTGAGAAGAGAAATGCCAGAAACTGTTCCCGTTGCAGCTATGTTGATCTCTTAAATCTTATCAATTTAAGTTCTCGATGTAGATCATAGAAATAGGTTACATTTACAGGTTTCATACTTGGAGAAAAGAAAGGTTATTTTCTAAACTCCCAACCACATAGGTAGGAGTAAAAAGTTTGTAGATATTTAGGTAGGAGCAATGATTGAGCTTAAATATTATAATCATTTCACTTGTTTTTAAGGCCGCTCCCAGACTGGCATTTTCGGTCGCATTTTAAAAAATGCCAGCATTTTCGGGCAATAAAGGATTGCAGTTTTTAAAAAAATGCCAGCATTTTTGGGCAAAAAGGACGGCAATTTTTTAAATAATGCTTGCATTTTTTATTTCCTTCTTCCCCCCTCACCTAGCCAAGCAGGCTGAGTAGGAAGGAACTCAAAAAAATGCTGTCATTTTTTGCATAAGAAAATGCCAATCTGGGAGCGCGAGCGGCCTAACACCGTGTACCGCAAAGAATGAATATCAAAGTTATTGGCAATAGCGGAAGTAAATCCACGTCCAATGCTCATCCGTGAAATATTACTTGGGGATGGGTGCGTAGGAGACTAAGAGTCGTTGCGGGGCATAAGAAGATACGATTTAAACAATTGGTGTCTCAACAGATACTTATGGGAGAGGCCTAAGCTAAGCTTTATTAATACTATTTTACCAATAAACTGTAAGGACTGTAGTGACTAATTAGAAGCCTTGAAATTACATAGCAAGGCTTAAAAGAAGAAGAAATGGATGATTTTCATGCTAAGCGGAGCACCAAACTAAGAAAATGAAATAAATATTTGGTCATTTATCGGAAGAGTGCCTTTTTTCCTTCCTGCCCATGAAGTACGGTAATAAATAGTTGAATCGATGAAGTAAAGAAGATCAAAGCTGACAATTTGATTTGATATCGAATCCTTGTCATTATTGATTAGCGTTTTCTTTGTGATACAAGTGATATAATAGTATGATGGATGCCTGTTATAATATGTAGCCATCCCCAGCAAAATATATTTTAAAGTCTCTTTTCAAGGTCATTCCTCTTGACATGCCACCACCATTGTATTTGATCATCATCATCATCGGTTTTTGTGCGTAAACAAGTGGTGGCGGCTGGAGCTTCTTCGTCGTTTTGGCTAGCTAGACCCATCTTCACGTTCCCTTGACTCAAAGGTTGAGAACGGTCGAGGATTAAAATATGCTAATCAAAGACTGGCCCGTGGAAATGCCTACGTAAATAAAATAATAAAGATTTGGAATGGTGAAATGTAAAGAAAACAAGAAGTCAAGGTGTTCTAGACACAAAATTGACGTCAAGGCTTGACAAAAAAAATACTAAATTATATATATTATGAATGCTAAAACTTTAAAGCATTTTACAAAAGTATTTACTTTTCCAGCATATACATGTCAAAAAATAATTGCCAAAGTATGTAACATGAAGGGAAAGAATCCATTAATACTACCTAGACTCTTGCAAGGCAAAGATTCACCGAATTTCGACCATTTGTACGGCTTATATTATTACAGGCTGTCTGTTCAAAGCTAGCTGCTGTTATGAGAGACAGAGTTTGTGTGTCTTTATCATTATCGGCAGCCATTGAGCTGCCACGCCACAAAACTTGCATGAATGTGTGTTGTCAACACCTCCTTGCCTCGTCAAAGCGAAATTCCAAGAAATGGACCTTAATCTGACATTAGCTTAAGGCATATGCAGTTACTTTACAATGTAGTATTTACTGTAATTTTGTCCGTAATTAAAAATTATGTCAATCATAAACAGAAGTAACCTACCATGCCAGCAGGCTTCGACTGTATTAAAGGACTTTCATGCACATGCTCTCATCTTTTTCTTGCAGTAGTGATCGGTATTTAAGTTTATAATTACAGCGATGATATAACGACGAACAATAACAAGTACTTTCAAACGGAGATATAATCAGAAACAGCCCAAGTTGATGACATCGGTGTCATTATTGTACAATATCCTAAGCCTATTTGCCTCTGAAAATCTCCCACACAGAAAAAATATCGGATTTTCCTCGCTTCTAGTAATAAGCCTGGCCTTGAAGTAAACCTTGTTTTAAAAAAAACTTTTCATCACATTCACATATACAGCAGCATTTTTCTAGAAAATATCATTGTGCTTACATACATATTTGTTTTCTCGTCCCACGGAATATTCAGTGCAGCGGCATATTTGAGGACAAGGCCGAAGTCAAAAGGGCCACTTCAATACTTTTTTTTAAATAGTACATAAATTAATATATAAACAAAAATCCGCGCAACACCTTATCATTTTCGGAAGAAACAAGGTGTCGCCCAGTAAGAGATGGTAATTATTTGTAGGCGTGTATGTTTTATCTTCGTTGTTGGAATCCTGGCGTGCTAAGCTCGGCGGGAAAAGAGTCTAAGAAGACATTGGAAAAAAACCTGTAGAATACACATTACATATGTATATTTTAATATAAGGCTAATTACTCAAGAGGGTAAAGTATTGATCGGCAAAATAGATAATAGCAAAAATACCAGACTGGATTTATCACTGATTATCTTTCTTCACCTAGCAATAATTAATCTGCCAACCAAGGACAATATATATTTATTTGTATTATATAACTTTAGAAGACTTAACGGATCATGTACTGACAATCAAGATGCACACATGTTTAAATTAGTTTCTCCAGCAATTTGCACTCTCTCCCCATCAATCAAGTGACGACCTTCAATCTGAGATCATTCATAGCATTCTGATGGCTGATGCCTTCAAAAGTGTCTGGCAAACTGCATGCTGATGACGCAACCTTAATAATGGTACATATTAAAGTATAAAACGATACCAGTTTTTCGTTTGTCTATTTTTTAAAAGAAATTTGGATTGTATCTCCTTTTGCCTTTAAGCCGGCTATGTTCTTATTTGACAGCAAATGCAATTATTTGCCCTTCATTATCAAGGATTTTAATTGACTCCTCATTAAAGTCCTAACGGTTAGATTTCTTTATCATTATTGTATTTAAGATATTTAGAAGTTAGAACCTTCATCTCCCCATCTTTTCGTTTCAAGCCTGGCTTAATATTGCAATGATATCATTGACCTGAGCTCAGTGCAGGAATTCTCAGTAGACGACGTACGTACGTACGTACGTACTCGTATCTCCTGCTCAAGCTCTCCAGGCAAATGCATCAGTGTTAGCAGCTCGGTTTCATATCTGTCTTATTTTCTGATATTTTCCCCGCCCTGGCAGTGCATTGATCTCTTCTGTTGGGCCCATTGTTGTAGGCAAGCTTCTACATGCACAAGCACTCACATGTGTACGTGTGTATAATATACAACTTCAGAGACCGACGCTCTGAAAGCACTTGCTCTTATAAAGGTAGGTTAGCTGTCCACGCATGCTTTTTGTTGGCAGCGTTGTAGCTCTGGAGCAAGAAGAGACTCACACACGCACACATTGGTGCTGCATTTTGGGCCCAAATAGTATGCCCATGCCTGTGTAAGACGAGCTTGCTTGCGGTCGCTGGCCGCTGTTGCTCCACAACTAATCTTGCAGTGAACTGGAGGAGAGGAGAAGAAGAAAAGCAAAAAATAAGACGGAGAGGGAGAAGCGATTATGGGCCAAAAAAGGGAAGAATTTTATTTCCAATGGTCTTCTTTACAATTGAACCTCGATGAGAAAACGATGTCAGCAACTGAGACGTTGTTTCCCATATACATGATAATAGTATTAAATGCAATAATTAATATTAATTGCGAATTTTAGTTCTAGATAAATCTATGTCTGCAAACACACTTCCAAAGTGTATCAACACAAACCAACGGAAAAGCTACGTTATTACGATTCTACCCCGCATATCGTGACCTGATGTTAAATTTTTCCCTCAAGCCGAATTCGCATGAGGCAACCAATTTTAGCCTCCATCCAAACATAAAATAGGATGAGAGCAAAATTGCAAAAAGTGGTCCGCTTGTCTGGCTTCGAAAATGGTGGTGACTCCTGCGTTGCCAACCTTTCCGGCGTCGTCGTTTTAGCTCGGGTCGCGACGAAGAATGAGAAGAAGACTCTTAAGACGACTCCGTTCGTCCATTGCCTAGTGCACAACACACGTACGCGCACGCTAACTTGAGACCAAATTTGAGGCTTGGGCGCGATAAGAGCGGGCGGGAGAAGAAGATGAAGCCAAGATGAAGATGAGTAAGAGAAGGAACTTGGTGCAGAGGAGACAACGTCGGCGTCGAGATCAAAAATGGTCTGGTGTTGTGCGCATATATATAACTCGTGTTGCATAAGTGCCCGTAAATATTGAATCTAAACTAAAAGATTGTGCGAGAAAGCTACGTGAAGTTGTCTTCCTAGACGGACTCAAGACAGTGGTAACTTTAAGAGCCGAGGCTGAGGTTAGTGATTTCAACGCCCGATAAAAAATAGAGTAGCAGCTCAACACACTTGTTAGCAACGCTTTTTTCTATCTTCCCATGTTGGCAAAGCGTCTACTTGTGTTATCTTAACATCTCGATCTCTCTTGACACAATTTCATAAAATCCCTCTGTTGTGTTGCGATGGAAATAAAGTTCACAGCCTTTCTGGAGAACTGTACGTATGAAAAGTTTTGGATAAGTAATCCCTTTAAAACATCCATCAGCTAGGAATAAAAATCAAACGATGCAAGTATATCATCTTGAAATGGTGCACATATCCGTGTCATACATATTTATATACTTACAGTGCTCACCGCCATGCTGCCCACTGCCAAATAAGTGAATGTCTACGCATATTCCTTGCATAAATACTAAGATGGCGATACGTGAAGTGCAACAAAAATACTTGAGGTGTTATTGACAATAACAAAGTCTGTGGAGGGAGCAATAGCTGAAGCACTTGACACCATTAACTACATTAATCTCCGGAATGCATTAATCTAAGAGATATCAGGTTGACAGAAGCAGCAGCATTTCAACATGAAGAGCCCTAATCGCCCCCTTTTTCATCGCCGGTCGGTCATATTATTATTCCTGCTGGTCGTGTTACCACTTCTGTGCGAGGGCTTGGACAAAGGAGGAGGAGGAGCAATGAGAACATTTATCAGGGAAAGAAGATTGGGGAGACAAATGGAGAAAGGAGCTCAGGAGGAGGTGAGATTAAGAGACAGAAATATGCAAAAGATAATAAGGAAAAGATAATCCCCGATTTATGGGGAAAACAAACTTCCATCTGAAATTTCAAAATTCTAAGAGTGATATTCAAAACATTAAAGTAGGTTTAAGTAACAAGGCCAAACACTGTTACTGTAACTTTTACATACTAATGTTCATTCGTCTCTTTAAAAAATGGAAATATCAGAAATACTGTGAAATATACAGGAACGAGAGCGGAAAATCTAGTATTTCTATTGGTGCTTGAAATATTTCAAGTGAGTAGAAGTATATATTTTTGGATTGTGCCAACTATTAATGTAACTACGTATGGGCCACTGGAACTCTCAATCTCAGTCATGTTAACTAATAAGGGTCTGCCATATTTTTGTTTGCACTAAGCCTTATAGCAGGAAAAATAGTTATTTTTATGTTTATTGACTCGTTTATGCAAGGAGACATGTACTATGTAAGATAATAGGAGTTTAGGAGTCTCCCAGACAAGCATTTTTTGCGTTTCTGCCGTCCCTTTTCCCGGGGTCCCAAAAAAATCTTCGCAGAAATGAGAAATAATGACTGGCGGCAAAAAAGACGAAAAACGCCTGTCTGGGAGCTAATTAGGCCGCTCCCAGACTCACATTTTCTCACTCAAAAATGCCAGCCAGCCAGCCAGCCATATCCTGGTGAGGCGGAGGAAGGAAACTGAAAAAAATAGTGACTTTTTTTTAAACTGCCAGCATCATTATTTGAAAAAAGGCCGTCATTATTTGTCCAAAAATGTCAGTCTGTGTCCAAATTAAGAATGTTATCATTTGACTTTCAGATTGATTTTTGCGACCCCTCCCTTCAATCCGAGTACTGCCAAGCCCCCTTCGGTGGCGATCTACATACTGGCTGCCGTTTCTGCGGCATCGGTCCCCAGTGCCCCAACCGTACTCCCTCCGCCAGAGGTCTCAGGGACAAGGCGATGCAGAGGGAGATTCTCAAACGGCATAACGACTACAGGGAAGAGGTTCGAAGGATGAGACGGTTCAAGGGGAAAACAGAGTGCCTACCAGAGCTGAGGTAAGATGCAAAAACTTTTTCAGTGAACAGGAATTGTTCGGGACAAATTTTTTTAGCAACAGCCAGTGTGCATGCATATGCTTAGCATTTGAGAAGAAATAACAATATGCAAATTTATACATAATAAATTATGGTACGATGAGGTATTGCTAGCTAGTTTACACAGAGAAAAAAAGGGAAGAAGAGGGTTTTTCGGCCAATTAACTTGAAACAGAAGAAAAAAGGGGGAACCTGCCCATCAGGTCAATGCTTCAAGCTGAATGAAGGGCAGGGCAACAAAGTTGCCAATTAGTTGGGTAAAATAGGAGCAATTTGGAAGAGCGTTCTGCTCGAGTAAAGATCAACGTCTCAACGATTTAACGTTTCTCTTGAAATAATAGATCAACGAATGCTTCACTCTACTTTAAGATGGGTATACGATAAATAAGCAGAAGAAAATAACTTTCTAGCTGAGTTGTCAATTGAAATGTAGGGGCAGGACAAAAGGGTCAACTGAAAAAATCAATAACATAAAATCATCCCATATGGCAGAAACAGCAAAAAAAGACGACAGAAACGCGAAAAAATGTCAAACCCGATCCTAAAATGATAGGTTTTTCATTGATTTCTGCTAGACGGAAGTATTCGAATATATGGACTGACCCATTCTTCAAAACTTAGACCATTCATTTGGACGCAATAAACACGAGAAGCCAACAAAAGTCAACAAATTGCTGAAGCAATGACTAGGCACATTCGTTTTCCATGTTAAAAACCTTCCCAGCTGATCCGACCACAGCCATCCATACAATGAAGCAAGCCTAACTACACAGGAAAACAAGACATAAAGAGGAGGAGGAGGATGAGTCGTCTCCTCCGTGTATTCAAAGAACTACATACATAACATAATAGAGGAAGCTGTTTTCTTACATTCTCTCGTAGGTGGGACGATGGGCTGTCGGATGTGGCCCAGATTTGGGCTGACCAATGCGCCTCGGTCATCTACCACAATGGCCAACACGACGACGGATACCCGCTGCTCTACCACGAGCGTGGATCCGAGAGAGTCACCGCTCGCTTTAACGCTCCGCCCGGGGTGGGTCAGAACATTGCGTGGGCCCTCACCGCAACCGTTAATTTCACCAAGATCATTGACGATCTGTGGTATAGAGATATTTCCAATATTGAGCCGGGATTTGAAGAAGATTTTAGACAGGTAAAGAAAAGAAATGGCAAAATCCTTTTTATGTTATATACTTCACTCTTACAGATTGTCAATCACGATCGCGATATGACACTTGTGACCCAAATACTCTGGGGAAGAACAACTCATGTAAGTACTAAAGTGATCGCATGTCGCTCGTCCCTGCGGCCCAGGAGGTCACAGGTTCGAATCCCCCTGCGACACACATTTTTGAATTGCTTTCATGTCCGGTGATTGAACCGAAAGGTCTCTGGGTAACAACACCAAAGTTGATCCAGCAAACTCGCCAAAAAGTTACTAAACTAGGCTATATGTTAGATTATTTTTAACGGAGCATGTTTATAAGAATTTTACATATGCTCGATGGGGATTAATTGGCTTTTTTACATCTCCCGCGCAACTGTAGCCGTATTGTATATGCTTATTACAACATTTGAAATAAATAATCTCCCCGAATATGATCCAATTACAGTGTTCTGTGATTTTCATTTTAAAACTTATATTACTTCTTTGCATGCTTGTTTAAATAAGTTCAGTGATTTTAAACTTACTCTTAAAATATAATCGAATTCCACTTTTTTGCACCTCTGACAACGAAGAGAACAACAATGAAGCTTTTCTTACTCACGAACGGAACATTGAACGAAGTTAATTGAAGTTCGGTTCTTCTAGCCTAACAATATTTGTTGTCTCGTACTTTATTCCGCCGAATATAGATTTTCTTAAGGCATGCGTCGTGTTCACGGCGTGAAAGTTGACGCCGTGAATCTCGTATTACTGTCGATGCGGACTTAAGGGAAAAATGCGAACTTAAGGGAACTGAAATCCCTTAAGACCGCATCATCAGTAATACGAGATTCACGGCGTTGACGTCAACGTTAGGTTCACGCGACGTTGACGTCAACGTCGAAATATTGGACCAGATTCGGCGGGATGCTCCCTTCGTACGGTGGCTCCCACGCCTCTCAGTCGACTCTCGGAAAATGAGAGAGCGATCCAGACTAATGAAAAAAGGTGCAATGCTAAATCATGCCATATTTCACCGTTAAAGATCAAGTTAAAGCCGTATGAGATATTAATTATAATTTGCAATGTTTCTAAACGAGGGGACGTAATTATCAATAATAAAATATTTCCAGGTTGGTTGCGGCTGGACCCAATTTCGCGTGACTGAGAGCTCACCAGCGCGCAATTTAAGCGTCGTGATCGAAGCCCTAGGCGAGGCTTCTGACCGAGGACAACTCCAATATGAGAACTTCTTTGTGTGCAACTATGGTGTTGGCGGAAATGTTCTCGGGGAGCCTTTGTTTGCAGACTGTGGACAACCCGAAGAAAGTCTTTCCTCTGACATTTTAATGGCTGATTTGGTGAGCGAAAAAAGTTTAAGAGCATTGAATGAGCTTGTTTAAAACAAAAATTGCATTTTTCTTCTCTTTTAGATTATCAAATACAAAGATCGGTATCAGCAAGCCCCTAAAAATGTACGAGATGTGATACAAAAATGCTTGCAAACTCTGACTTGTCTCATGGGTGCTCAAAAACAGAAGGACTGTTCCTCAGAGAAAGAAGACCTTTGCATATCGTACAATTCTTCCAACGCCTACAAATTGCCGGAAGATCCCCCAGTGTCACTGAAGGTCACGTACATTGAATGTCAGATCGAATTCGTACTTTGCTCTTTGGACACTTTTATTGACCAACCGTTATTAAATGAACTATGTTATCGAGCGAGAGACGATTGTTGGGGTCTCAAGCACACAGAAGAGGGGAATTTCAATACTTCCTTGGTGACAACAGTGAAGCCATTCATTGGGACAATAAACGTCACTGACGACAATGCAGTGATGAAAGGTTCTTCGAGTTTGGATTTGACCACTACTAAAATGGTTGGACTTGATTTGGAACTCGTCACAACTAGCAGCATCTCTGATATAACCCTTCCAACGACTTTGGCTCCAATTCTCTCTGTTACAAGCAATCCGCTGGAGCCAGGAAAAGGAGAGATTGACGACATACTTGAAAGCACCACTTTTGTATTAAACCCAATGGATGCCAATTCATTTCATAATGCAGTTCAAAAAGATCCCCCTATCAACAATCTTCAAGAAAACTCAGTGGAAAAGCCTAGTAGCAATAACATGGCTTCTATAGAGGTCCTGTTTAACGAAGAAACCAAAGAAACTACTTCCAATACCCATGAGACCACTAGAACCCCATTGCCGGAAGAGATGAGCGTCGTAGACGATGTGATGAAATTGGATATCATCAGCTTTTACAATAGCACTGCCAGAACTACGCTTCGCTTGGCTATTTGTCTGGATGGTATCCGCTGTGACAGCTCCGTGGAGCCGAGAAAATGCACTTTATTTCATGGCAAGTGCAATGAGGGTCTGGACGTATCAATGACGCCAGAAGCAGTCCGAATTAAACTAAGTGAATGTCAGGTGGATGATATTCTTTGCCACTTGGAAGGCTCTAAGAAGGGATTTGAGTGTCAAACGGATTTTGAGGGCTGCATAGATATCGTCATTCCTGACGACATGAGAATACCACTTCTAAACAGGGAGGAAAGTGAAGAAATGACAGATCCAATGGATATGGTGAATATAAAGCCTTCGGGTGTCAGCGCACTTCTTTTCCTACTGGGTCTGGCCGACTTTGATAATTCGCAACACAACATTCTGGACAATGTCACAGCTAATGTAGTGGCATCGTTGAATAGCACATTTGGTGGCATTGAAGTGACGCCCATATCGTCCGAAAAGGAGCTTCAAGAGCTCATTTCCAATGAGTCAACTCTTCCCATATTTCAGGATATTCATGTGATTCTAGGCAAAGGCGAACAAAGCAACAATACCATGATTGTATTTATTAATGACACGGCCGTACAAGTGGATATTACGGATCCAAAAATAATTGTCAATCTTTCGAATTTAGTAACAGGCAGCAAGAAGCAAAACGAAATGGGCCATATAAGTAATACATTGAGAAAAAATATAGTGTCCGAAGTGATGAAAAATATTGAAGATGTGGCAACTATTTGCACCGACTGCAATGCATTTTCTGAAAAAGCGTCAACAGCCTCAGTAATTCAGCATGATATAGAGCAAGTAATAAGTTATCCTACCGGGGATGAGCTAAAAGTTCGACTCAGAGACTGCTTGGCAGGAATTGAGTGTAAAAAGGAGCAACACTGCAAAACAGCCCAGATAAAGTGTCTAGGAACAAATACTTATCAGAAGAATAGTAATGCTCAAAGAATAAAAATCAGTGAGTGCCTTGTGGAAAATTACCTGTGCCAATTAAGAAGAGAAACAAATTGTGGCCAAGAAAAAGTTCAGAATTGTTTGACAACAACAATCAAAGTAAATTCTAATGCTGAAAATGAAGACAATCTTAATCCTGAGCTACAAATAAAAGGAATAGAGAGAGTAATCACCAATATTGTCATGACTGAGGAACCTAATAAAGAAGGTCAAACTCTTAAGAGAAAAGAACATGATCTTGAAGGAACCACCACCGTCAGTGTATCCGATGATGTCCAGACAAAGACTACTTCAGATGGAATCGTCATCACTGGTCCTGCCCAAGTGAAGCCCAGTATTGAGATTGATACCAACAAGCTAAAGGAGACCATTGAAA
>LR139530.1:0-10055 GCA_900659605.1 Tisbe holothuriae | reverse complement strand
CTTGACGGGCTCATCAGCAGCTCCCCAGAAGTGGAAGAAACTGTTTTGGAGAAGCAGCCAGTGGTTGACAATGTCATCAAAATGGTAGCTGAGGCCATAGACCTTCCAAAGAAGCCCACCACAGAGGAACTGCAAAAGCCAGTCAACATTGACCTGGTCAACAACAAGGCCATGCCCAAGGATGAGGTTAAGGTCAGTGTGGAAGAGCAGCCCACTGAGATTAAGGTTCAAGTGGAGGCCAACCTGCCATCTGTGAGCCAGGATGGCCAGGTAAACTCTGTCTCTGTAGCTACCAAGGATCTTAGCAAGCAGGCAGAGGCTGAGCTTGATAGTGGAGGAACATCCCCTATTGATGATGGTACGTCTCCTGGAACTGTTTTTCTTCTTTTTGATATGAGGAACGTTTCCACTCATTCGATTATTCCTGGCTCTGTTACTTTATCCATTGCTAACACTATTATTGATAAAGCAAGGGTGAATAATTCATCAAAAGTGTTCTACATTGTTCCAATCCGGTCCACAGAGGAAATTATAGAATTGCTTGGAGAAAGTAATTTGCTATCCGACATGCCAAATGATGATGTGGTTTTTGTAATTGACGATCCAGTGCAATTGGATAGCCATATGAAGCAATATAGAGTGAATATATCTCCCGGGAATAATAGTGATGGCTCTATAGTCGAAGCAGCAGTGAAAGAAACTCTACAAATCATTGCTGATGAAGCCATGTCCGAAGTACATTACCAAGTGCAGAGTGTCGTCAACGTTGTGTCTCATGAAATTGTGCGTTATCTTCGTAACCTAAACGTTACTACCCATACAGTCATATTAAGACCCATGAAAGACTTGGATTCCATATTAATTGTGAGTGGAACAAGTGAATACGTTGTCCCATCCCCTCTACCTATTATGGCGAATGAAGACGTCACTATCGAGGCGGAGAAAATTTTCAAGGCCGGTGAACCGTCCCAGACTGAAGCAGTATTATTAGATACAGTGAAGGATATTGTGGAACACTTTTTAGCTCCCATCCATGATGACAGTAGCCCAGAAGATATGTTATCCCAAACTAACACAATTACCTCCACTTCAACAACTACAACAACAACCAGCGTGCCTTTAATTACCAAGCGCACTCAAAGTATCATAGAAAGAATTAAAAATATAGTTCTGGGTCTCGTTGGTGCCACGTTCACGGGTTTGATGTCTGGATCATTTGGACTGCCGCTACTATCTACTCCGGCTCGCAAAGAGGACTCGTTTCAATTACCACCAGGCTTGAACACAAGGAATCCCTTTGATCGTAGTAAACTACGAAAACAAGACCTTGATTCGAGCAGTCTACCACTGCCAACGAAAGAAAATGATATCTTCTTTGATGGTAATGTGCTTAATATCTCCTTACCAATCGCGCCTGAAGAGCTCACCGGATACAATGAAAGTCAACTTGAGCGAGAAGTAGAAGATATCGTCGAGCAAGTCCTTATTGAGACATTCGAAACCAACTCAGGAGCTGATATCGATGTTCATGTTCGAGAGGATAACGAGACAAACCATCTTTACATCAATGCGCAAACAGCGACAGGGTCATCAAATTCAACCTTGCGCCCGTCAAACCGTCGACCAACGTTTGGGCCGACTAGAATTAGGCCGGAAATTAGAACTAAGCCCCCTCTCAGATTGCCCACGCATCGACCCAGATTTCCTAGCGGGTTGACCAGAAAGGACTATATATTTGTGCCGCAACAGGGACGGAATCAGGAAGTGAGGCCTCAGTCTACACTCGATCAAAAGAGCAGACCAGGCGCTAATGATAAGAGAAGACCAGTGTATTCCGGAAGACCATCTTTTTCTAATCGGCCCATCGAATCTATTACACAATCCTATCCAGGCCAAGATGCCATCGCGCAGAGACCTCACTCGTCGGACAACCTGCCCTATATTAGACCTAGTTATGGCCCCCCACAATTTAATCCTGCCAGGGACAGGGACTCAAATTTAATTCCATTTGGTCCCTCGGATGCTATTACCGAAGGGACTGCTGAAGAATCCACGTTGGCCCCCGCTTCAGACGGCGACACGTTTCTTCCCACCTACAATCGACCAATTTCTAATGAATACGACAGCGACCCTGATTACGTCGTGACCTACGATAACGCCATTCCCGACGATGACGAGACACCAGCCTTTGACAACCGGCGTCGAGGAGGAAGCAGCGCCAACATTGTTCAGGCGACCGTCGTGGAGGACTTTGACTATGCCCGGCGAGTCCGAGACCTAACAGGTGCGCGAATTGGGATCGGCGTCATCACATCCATTACAATTGGCATCGTGTCCGTGCTTGTGTTTGGGCTGCTTATTTTTGTGGCCGTTGCCAGGAGGAAGCGAAGAAGGAGTTACGAAACCGGTACTCCAAGTCAGTCGAGGACAACAATCACAGGTAGAAAAAATGTAACATTAGTTTCATGACGAACTCCATTTAGCGATCTCGCATAACAAACAAGCAACTTATTTCCTAAATAATTTGCTCTCTCCCGACTATTTCAAGTTATGTACTAAGTACTATGTAGTCAATGCGGTTCCTTTGAACGAAATATATGTAATATGTTTCTTCCACTCTCTCAGGTACGCCTACTCCCATCCTGGCTGACACTCCATCCATGAGCGATCTACGCTCCAGCAACGGCTTTCCCAATATGGAGATAGCGTCTGGACCTAGCTCAGCAGCATCTTCAGGCAATGATCCCGTGCTTCCAATCGATGGACATCAGACCATCGTAAATAACTACAGCGACTTTTTAGCCTCCAATAGCAACTCCGCAGCAAGGAGCCCGGGTTTACTAGGAGGTCTGCCAACTAGCCAGCCCAGTCCTTCAAATGTGGCTCCGACAAAATACCTAGACAACGATCAAAACTACCTATTTTCCCCAAATGAACTTGTTTAAGTAAGCTGACATAGAGAGAGGGGAAATTAAACCAAGTTCGAAGACTCGGTTATAATAGGTCTTATAGATATGTGATATACAATGTTATAATTTACTTTCATCAATCCAAACAGCTATATATTTTAGGTCAGTAGTTCAGAATGTAATATGCAAGGATTTATTCCTAACTAGTCAAATTACCGTTAAAGAAACCAATACAATCCACATTTGCAAAAAAAAATGGCGTAATACGTTTAATGTTTTATTGAGTTATTTCGAGGGTCCTAGTGTACTATGACATCAAAAAGCCGAAATTATTTTGACGCGACGCGATCGTGCAAGCTTCTGAAGGAATATTAGGGCCAGCGGAGATCTTATGTATGTCTAAAGTCTTTAAACATTTTAATTGATTATTAAAACTTTGTCCATCATCCCTGACTTAGAAATAGCTCTCAAGATTACAGTGCCGGTTGGCCTATCATTTTGTACCTAGTCTGAAATATTCCTTACCTCCAGTATTCTTTGAACTGGTCGCTCAAATAGTTTCATCATGACCTTGGTGTCTATTCTCATCATGCCATGAGAGCCCCAGCTGATGCTGCGATTACCATACTTGTTGATGGCAACGCCAATCTAAAACACAAAGAAAATTGGCAACTTACATCGAAGTACAGGGCTTTTAACTGTTACTTACATCTTTCCCTTTGCATTTTTTATAAAAATCAATGAACGAAAAAGGTAGTGCAACGTTCAAAGGGTATAGTTTGTGAGGAGAGCAGCTTCGCTTTCGGGATTCGAAGGCAATCATGAGATCGATGTATCCCGCTGGACGCTTACGACGGAAGGCAGTCATTATGTCAACCCCGAATATATCCTCTAGAAGTCGCTCAAATCCTTCATCAATAGCTGCATAATGATATTTTGCACTTATAAATAATCTACTACAAATAAAAAAAAACATCATACTTATGGCTCCATAGGGCCCACCAGTTGCTTTCAGTAACTCTTTGAGTTTTCCATCCTTGGTAGTAACCTCGTGTACCGTAATGTCCACAGTTCCCCCGCCACAATCGACGACCATATACCGCCCTCCTGTAAGAAGAAAGAGCCCGTGCGTGTTTTATAAAAAAGGTTGGTGCCCAAGAAATATTAAGTCCGTCCTAAGGAGGCAACGCTTTTATAAATTTAAATGCAAAAGAAAATAGTTCGCCCTACTGAGTAGCTAAGGCAGTCGTAATATAACAGATTTTCCACAATACTGGCCTTTGGATGACTACTAACATTCAACCACCGTTTCTAAATGCTCTTACCACTGTCTTGATTCTCCATGACATACTCAGAGGATGATGTGCTCTTTCGGTCATTTGTTTCACGGTCTCTTTTCTCTTGGAATACCGACGTTCTAGGTGGCTTGGGAACTAATTGATTCAGCTTTAATTGTCTACAATAGATGGAGGCAACCTCAGGCTCAAGAGCAATGAGAAGTTGTTCAGGATGAATCGAAGACCCCATTCCTCCCTGGAAATACGTATTGTGGTTTTAAATGTTGTTGCTGATTAGGACAGACAGGCGTTAGCGCAGGAAATATACTTCTTCTCAGCCAGGCAAAAGCTAGGGCGTGAGTGTGTAAGGAGAGGATTTTTTCCCACACACTGACCCCTCCGAGATTCGTCGCAAGATTTTGCGACAATCGCACTATTGTCACACTATTGTCGCATTGCGACAATAAGGATTCCAGTAGGAGTGTGTCGGATTCAGAATCCGGGTCGAGTCGGCCATGAACGCCAGTACTATGTTCATGACCGACTCGACTTGGCGCAACCTACCTCTAACATGAAAAATCGTTTTTCTCACAATTCCGCCTTTAATGTCGCATTTGCGACAATAGTGCGACATTAAGGGCGAAATTGCGACAATAGCTGCAACGAATCTCGGCTTGCTTGCTGGAGAGAAAATATCTCCAGAAATATTTCCTGCATTAATGCCTGTCTATTGTAGCTAATGGCTTTTCACCATTTATACTCCCAACCGTACCTCGTAGGCAGCCTCCCTCATGAATTGTTTAGCCTGTTGCGACCATATTGCAGGCACTGTTACGACCCAACGAATATCCTCTTCAAGCACTTTGTACCCCATAGTATCATTTAGCTCCCTTAGAGCATGCTTATGAAAGTATCGGAGTGTGTGCGCAAAGACAAGACGCGCTGGCATCTGGGATCCATTGGCCGCGGTCACGCACGTAGTACGACATATGTCCTATATTGCAAAGAAAGCTACTAGTATTGATCTGCAACCACATGCTAGTACTTACTTTATTGTGGTGAAGTACCATCTTAAATTTCTCGAAGAAGAACCACTTTTTGGCCTCATTTGGATCCAAATCGTGATAGAAATCCCTGGCAGTAAACCCAAAAGAGTGAAATAGTTTTGAGGGAGTCAAAAGCAAGATTGTGGGAGACTTTTGATTATTCATTCCTGGATCATCGCCTGGAAAAATAAATAAAGATCCCTTATCGTATTACAACCATAATAGTAATTCAGTAACGCCACCATTATGGGACAGAACGCCCAGAATGTCGCGGGTTCAAATCGGCATGATGATAAAAAATTGCGAATTAGGCATACTAGTGAATGAACCTGAAAAAGGTACTGCCCAAAAATATACAATAAAGGATCACTAGTAAAAATATAAAAAATACATTGTCATTTAAATTGTGGCATTTACTCTAAATACATATTAAGTGCAGTGCCTTTTTAGAGGTTCTTGGCTTATTAAATAGTGCATCGTGACATGGGGATCCCACCTCACGAAGCCCTGTTTCTATTATAACTTATAAATGAGATGCAATTTTTCATACTGTAACCCAAATCATAGACGTAACTACGCAAGTTAATTTTTTATTAGTTTCTTGACTCGTACGAGCATGTATCACCGAGTGTGACAATCAAGTATTCTTAGCTCTCCTTGGACCTCCCGACAAGAAAGGCTAATACTGGTACGGAAATGCGGACTTAAGCTTACTCGTTTGCAGCCGTATGACTAGGTCCGCAATTGTCGCAGCTCTATGAAGTCCAAGTAAGCATTTCTTTATTGTGGCGGTTGTCCGCCATCATGGCGTCATGGTACGTGATTACTTAAGCTTACTTGCTGGCGGACTTAGGGTATTTTGATGGCTTAAATTTTCAACTGTATGAATCCTATCTCGGTAGGCTTTTGGTTATTTACCTTCCCATTTCCTCATTATATGAATTCTATCAGGGTCTGTTGTGAAGCTGTAGGCGTACCCACTGTACGTAGTTCCAAAGTCTACGGCTACCACAGCCTGATGAGAAAACTGAGGCGTATCTTCCGCTTGAACCTTCTCTCCTGCATGAGAGGAGACAGTTCTCTTACAAATTGTGCTCGATTGAAATGCTGATTGTGAACTCGATCTCGAGTTGGCAGCCTCCGTTGACCGCTGGCAGCCATCATCAATGCTGGTCAACAGGGAGGTCACTTGTTCCTGGGATTTATCATAGTAATATTAAAGGTGCCTCTTACACTTTCTTAAAGAGTCGAACCTCTCACTCACCTTGGGATACTTAGTTCCGTCAACTGTCCTCACACTTGTGCTCGAACGGAGTGTAGCCAAAGCATTTTCCACACGCTCTCCGGAAGGATTTCGCCTTCTAGTTTTTTTGGGCTCGCGTATGTTTGAATGATGACATTGTTCATTCGGAACTTGGCCCTTAGTGGGGAACACTATCGGTTGAGCAATCTGTACTATATTTTCCTGCGAATTCTTAATTGACCTAGACCGGTATGGTGTGGCCGACAACTGGGAGTAATTGGATATCCGTCGAGAAATGTTCATCCCTGACTTTGGTAGGTCATCGGTTTTGTCCTTTGATATCGTTTTTTGTGCAGCAAGGACCATTGCAGAGCACTTTAGCGGAGCTGAGGGTGATAGAGAGCGGCATCTATTATTTATCGGTGGAGATCCTAATCCATACGAAAAAGGAATCGTTCTGTTTTGACGCGAAAACATCGGACTGGCGGACACAGACCTGAAAGTCGAAAGTGTATAAAATAGGAAATAGTGCACTTCATAAATGAATATATACGAGAAGTTTAAAACTTAATGTTTCGTCCGGAAAAATGGTGGGGAAATTACCACTTGCAAGAGCTCTGGAATGTTTTTTTCTAAACCCCGATAGGGCAGATAAATAAATAATTTCTCACCTGTATGGCCTACTCTCGCAAGGCTGAATATTTTTCGTATCGTAGCCATCATTTTCCTTGTTCTGGAGCGATTTTTCCTTTGGAGATCTACATGCTGAGGCATTTGGTTGCACGTAAAAAGAGTAGTAGCCTTCTCTTTCCTTTTGATTGAAAAAAGTAGTGTCTCCGGGACTATCACACAAATTTATGGGCGGCGTGCTCCTCTGATGCGCCTTTGAAGAACTCCTGGGATTGAAAGACATTAATTATACCTACAGGGTGTTTTTTATATACTGTAATATTCTAAACAGCTATATCTCCTCTGTACGGGTCTTTAGAAGGTAGCTTATGAAGTCAAAAAGTTTTGAGAGAGTGGGAAATTATTATATTTAAATGTGCTATAATAACCCCTTAATTATTAAAATAAATGAGTTATTTGACTTTAAAGTCCGGTAACTTTTTCAGTATTTTACTACATAAACAAAAGTGTGTTGAAAAGAAAAACAACTTTTTGGCTACACAAGGGGATTATATTAGTCTTCATGTAGATTAAAGATGCTCACACACCATGTTTTAGGCGCTTCATGGTAAAAAAAATATTTATGTAGCCTATTTTGGGACATTTAGAATGTTCATATTTTTGGGTGTATTTGTGTCTGTGAGATGTGATTATGACTTTGACCAATGAGTGTTCCAAAATAGATGAATCTATAAAATTATTAAGGCATCTATATAAAATTTCCCACCTTTTTAAAACTATTTTGACTTCATAAGCAACCTGCTAAAGATCAGTGCTGAGGAGATATAGGTGTTTAGAATATTACATTATATAAAAACAGAGGATTTTCCTCCTTTCCCCTGCCACGCACAGACAGCATGGACAGATTTGTCTCCACGCACTCGCGTTTTTCGGGAGGATTTTAAGGAAATTCTGTCCATTTCTTCGGCAAAAAATGCTCGGCAGAAATGCGAAAAGTTGCCAGTCTGGGAGGTCTCTTAGGAAATATTTCCGGAAATAGTTTCTGCAAAAATGCCTGTCTGGGAGCGGATATTCTTCCTACGGGTAAATCTGCTCAGTCCTCTCCCAGTACTCTAATTTTTTGGAAGCCTTTAAAGACTTAATTAAAGACCATATGCTGATTTTTTTGCCATTAAATACATGTTCTACACGATGTATTAAGACTTTGTCATTTAATGATTACCTAAATCTGAGATAATTAGACCTAACCAAAACTTTTTCAGCTGTAAGAGCTAAGAAGATGTTTATTCACAGATATTGAATGGAATGGACTTACCCTCCTACAATTTTGTTGGACATTGTGATGGAGATTTCATCTACATGATTGAAGCTCTCATTGGTAATGTTTAAGTCCATTAATGAAACGTACACTATATCACAATGAGAGCATAACTTCACCGACGAATATATATGCACCAGATAGTGGATGCGGGGAAGTGATGTGGTGGCTAACATGAAAAAGTAATTAATAGTAAATTTAGTCTTTAGAGCAACACATTTTCAAGAAATGTTCTTAAAGCCGCTCCCAGACTGGCCAGTTTTGCAAAAACAAAAACAGCTTTTTTTACATTTCTGCCGTCTTTTTTTGCGTTTCTGCTGTCCTTTTTCTATTTCTTCCGGCAGTTTTTCTTTCCTCCCAGCCAGCCAGGCATGCTGAGTGGAGACAGTAATGCGAAAACAGCGTGCACAAAAACGCCAGTCTGGGAGCGGCCTAAAGAAACAATATATTGTACAGCTTTTTCAAAAGATTTTGCAACCAAAGTTAATATGTACTTGTAGAAGAAATAAGATTGCAGTTGGGGGGACGTGGTAGCCGTGATCGCAAGTTGCTTGACTCCGACCCAAAAGATCGTGGGTTCTAATCCCCCAGTGGCATGATGATGAAAATTGCAATCACGGCGGAGCTATTGCAATGAACCTGAAAAGGTAGTGCCCTAAATATATAAAGAGGGATACATACAGTAGCTAAAAATAATTTTTTAAATGCAGTAGAAGCACGCAAGTCTTGGATGATCTACCTTATACTGCTCAATCTTACGTTTAGCTAGAGTACTCTTAGACTCGATTGGTGGTACATGCAAAGACGTCAGGGTCCGAATCCCTCACACAAGGAAGATATCACAAATATGTATTCTGTCACCAGAGAAACAACGAGAAACAGGGCTCGAGGCGATCATGGCGGCAAAATTCTGAATTTTAGGACATAAGTTTCCACTGACATAGTAGCCTTACAGAAATAATATGTCTTTGACTGTTCTGACTCAACCACTCAGTTCAGTGAGGCGCTCATACCTCAGTCAGTTCACAATAGCCTCAGCCCTCAGGTTCTCTCGACTCAACCCAGCCCTCCCTGTCTTGTCCTTTTGCCCTCTCGTAGCTGAGTACCAGCTACACTCTCCACAGTGGTTTCGCGATTTTTGGAATTATTTTATTACTCTTTTAATTAGTGTGTTTATATAAAATACTTAACAACATTGCAGCCAGTGGAATTATTATTATTATTTATGATACATAAACCACTGTGGTTCTTCTTCTTTCGTTGACTCAGCCCTCAAAAGAGAAGGGAAAAGGGATAGTGAAGACTCAGTCTAAAGCACTGGGGGACTTTAACTCAGTCCAGTGCTGAGAGATTTCTCTTTCTCATTGACCTACAACTTGCTATAAACTTAATATGTCAGTGGAAACTTATGTCAGCAATTTCATTTTTTTGCCACAACGATCGCCTCGAGCCCAGATTCTCGTTGTTTCTCTGCTGTCACACACTTTTTTTACTTACTGGATTGCCTCTGGCCTAATTGCCGCTACTGTTTTAAAAATATTTGCTATGCATCCCTTTTTTATATATTTTAGGGTACTACCTTTTCAGGTTCATTGCAATAGCACGCCCACCAAGGGCAAGTCCAAGAGGAGC
>LR139529.1:0-33675 GCA_900659605.1 Tisbe holothuriae | reverse complement strand
AGCGCACTCCTCCGAGCGTGCTACACAACCGCATGCTCTCCCTTTCCTTTTTCACCCCCTTTTATTAGCTTTGTTTCTAAGAGTTAGGTAAGAGTTATTGTTATGAATATTGCGCTATAACTCTTTATTTAGATAGTGCAGTAAGGAGGTTGTCCCTAAAGTCTTTTAATATGGTTACTTAGCTAAATTAAAAGGAAAGGGTACAAAATGTAGGTCAAAAAATCTGACTATGGCACTGTACTTTTGCTTAGTTTTACTTTGGTCTGGTGTGAGTTAAATATATATTAAGTACGACTAGATGCTACCATAGAGCACTGAAGACCGGTATTCAGTGCTCCATGGTGCTACTTAAAGTTATCCATATCAGGTACATATTAATGCTATTGTATATGCTTTTCCGTGAGTTTAATGCTAAGGAGGTTGAGTGAAATATTTCTTGGGTTCCGGAAATAATCTGCAACGGTGGACCAAATTCGTCTAAAAGTACCATCAAATTTTACTTGAAACAAATTATAATAGCAAATGACTGTTCTATGCAAATCATGACTTCGGAAGAATATGGAACTTAGTTTTATACAGCACCAATTAGAAAACCTCTGTAGCCTTCCTACTAATTGACATGGTGGATTGTTAGATTGTCTGATAATATCTTGTTTATGGCAGTTTTGGGGATTAATCAGAAGAGTAATTAGTCTTTAATTACTCGTGAAACCTTCTGATTTGCATTGTCTGGATAATTATCCTGCCTTCTAACAATCCAATAGATTATTCCAGTGTGTTCATAATAATTCAATCGTAAAAGTATTTGTCCACGATTCTATATCACATCGATTTGAAATATACATACTCAGTACATCTCCAGCTACCTTCTTGCTATGAACATATCACTCTAGACAAATTTTATCTGTCAACCCTTAATATCTGCATAGAAAAATTGCTGTAATTAGAATTTGACCTACGTAATTGGTCATTTAATAATTGCATTGCGTTAATAATCCGAATCCCTCGCGAATTATTGTAACACAATTTCCTGACCTTCTGTCAGTATTCTTCTGACATTGAGGTCAAGCATGGCTGGATTGTCTTGCCCCAGTTTTCTATTCATACTACTTGTGGGATGCTTCCATTGCAGCAGCGCCATGACCGGTCACATGAAGAAAGTCACTAATGGTATTCATTATACAATATGAAAGAAGTTTAAAGACTACTTTAAATGTGTTCCAGAAACTGGAAAATGGGGTGACTGGCGAATCCAGAACCCCTGCCATCAATGCCAAACGTCCAAGACCCGCATCAGGTATTGCAACAACCCGACCCCATCGGGTAAGGGAGGCAAAGCTTGCCCACCTGAAGATGACTGGAAGGAGACATTGGACTGTGATGAACTATTGAAGACGTATCCAGGTGGGTGATTTGCCAGTCACACAGTGGTTTTAAAGACGGATTTTATTAAAATTTGCAGATCTCCATGGAAAGTGGACACAGTGGACTCCACATCTAACATGTTCGGACGAGAGTACTGAACGAAGAAGAGAGTGCCGCAACCCATGGTGTGAGAGTCTCACTATAGCATGTGATGGAAACGATACACAAGAGATGGATTTCAAACAACAGTGTAAAAGTAAGTTTAACTTTTATGCTGAATTGTATTCTTTATAAAACAGTTCAATTAGAAATGGATAATGATGGGACTCATGGGCGTATAAGTGAGATACAAGTGAATGAAACCTTATGCGGACCAGTCAATGGTCGAAACAACTTCACCTCGGCCGCCCTGGTCCAATCGGAAGGGGAGAAACTGATTCTCGCCCTCTCCTGTGATGATCTCGATGAATCTATAATATTTCCGTTCCTAGGAAAGAACAGAACTGATGTAACGCCCATCCAGTTTAAAAATATGATGCGCCAATCTTTTTCGGACGATTATGTAGATGTCAAAGTTGGTGTCTTGTGCAAGAATGGGATAGAGGGAATGTCAAAGGTAAGCCTAATAATAATTATGATTTAGTTAAAACATTATCATATATATAAAACTGTATTACAGAAGGGTGACTTCAGGTGCAAAGGCGAGGATGACGAAAATTGCGAAAATTGCGTAAAGTGTGATGACGGCGGGATCATCTGTGGCGCTGAATTGGTGGATGACAAGCAGAGTATCAAGATTGGGTGCTGCTATGAAGAGAAGATAGCTACTAACCATCCGCAGACCCATACCGAAAATCAGGCTCCGCCAAGAAAATAATTTGCGCAGTACAGTTATGGTACAGTATTCTACCGTTTCCTCTCTCCAGTAGTTTTTATTATCTGTTTAGCTCCTTTTTGATTCTGGCTTCTGTTTGTTAACTATCAGTCTATCACATTGAAAAATCCGATGAAAACATAATACACAAAACTACAACACTCACATTTTTGTAAAACATTCTGAGCAATTTCATTGAGTACTAGTTACATCCATATCATTCCTAAATAGGGTTTTAGCTTCTCTCAGTCAGGGGTGCAAAACACGTATCATTTGTGACTATAATTACTA
The DNA here is from genome assembly GCA_900659605.1 of Tisbe holothuriae. Lineage (NCBI taxonomy): Eukaryota > Metazoa > Arthropoda > Copepoda > Harpacticoida > Tisbidae > Tisbe > Tisbe holothuriae. The sequence continues at coordinate 31,145 of LR139529.1, read as the reverse complement.
TGGCAGGGGCCATGGCATCCCAGAAAAGTCCACGGGACCACCAAGACCCCCGTCTGCCTCTAACAAACTCATGATGACTGCCATGGACGCCTCATCGCCACCTTCCTTTGCCGCACCAGTTGCAGCTGGCGCGCTGGCCTGCTCACCATTCGCCATGACGACAGCTGCCCGGTGCGACGGGAGCAGCCCAGTGGCTCTCGACGTAGCAGCTTGGAACGGCGGCACATCGACAGCCGCAGCAGGTACTGCCGCGGTCACACTCGCCGCAGCTGCTGCCAGTTGCGGCACTGGGCTTGCAGCTGCAGTCTCCGGTTCTGAGGACGACCCTCCGCTTGGCGAAAGCTGCTGCCCTTGCATCTCCTCGTCCGCAATTTGCCGCCCAATCTTGGCGGCGTCCGCGTGGTTTGTGATTCCTTGCTGCTGCATCAGATTCTGCTGCTGGAAGAAGATGTCATCCCCGCCAATGTTGACCTTCTCGTCCGTCATGAGCCGGTTCTCGGCGGGCACGCACATGAAGTACTTGGCCACCACGTACTCAACCTCCTTCGTCCAAGGGTTCTTGAACTGCTTCCAACGCGTGCGCATTGGGACAAAAGTGCCGTCTTTCGCCTTGAGCAGCATGGTGCCACTCCGCGCCTCCTCCTTGGCCCTAAGGGCAGCACGGTGCACATCAGACAGCACTGAGACGTCGTCAAAGTGCATGTGCTCGTAGACGGACGATCCGGTCAGCTCCTGCGGCAGGAATCCGAGTACGCGCGTCACCCGCTGGTCGACGTACGTGAATTTGCCGTCGATGGCGTGCCGTGCTGAGAACTCGACTCCAGGCACGAGCGCCTGCTGCTGGTTGACGGCGTCGCGTACTGCGACGTTTAGTGGTGTCTGTAGCCGGCCGACTGCGACGAGGCATGACATGCAGGTGCCGCCAGATGGGTCTGAGTTGCTGTCCCCAGCCTCACAGAGATCAACAGAATCTCCCATATTCGTCATCGCCCATGATTTTAGGTAACCCGTGCATTGGACGACCACGTACTTCTTATCGCCGACGCTGGACTTTTTAGACTTCTTTGCAGAGGTTGAATTATTCGGCTCTTCTTTGACAGTGGGTGGCGGAAATTTTGCCTTCATCCGGCAGAAGAACAACCGCTTCGAGCCGGGGCACAACCGACCGAGACTCTGTGGCGTGCTGGACGCATTCGCCGCGGCCGCCGCACTAGCATTGACCGGCAGCATGGTCTTGGAGTCGATCAACCTCTCCCTTGGGTGGACATCTGAGCTCGACATCTGCTCCTTGACATTGGCAATGTCCTTGGGATGGAGCACGTCGAACAGACTCTGTCCAAACAGGTCACTCTGACTGTAGTTCAGGACGGATTGGACGGCTTCGGACACGTAGAGAATTCGACCTCGGGCACTGTCCACCACGAACAGGAACCCGTCCGCTGACTGTAGTATGAGATGCTTGAGCTCCTGCTCTGTCAGCATGGGCGGCTTGTACGTGCCTTCCGTGAATGAGTGCAGCGAGCCCCGGATGCACTTGATGTACTGGACAGCCTGGCTGAGTACGGTCAGCTTGTCCACCTTCCTCGACATGGCCACGCAGGTCGGGATCATGGTGCTCAGCTCTGTGATGTGCGTGTTCATTTTGTCCCGGCGTCGTTTTTCAATCTCAGAGTGGTTTTGTCGGGTGTATTTCTTCTGCTCGGCTGAGGGCATGCCGCTGCTGTGGTGCAGGTGATGGTGGTGGTGGTGCTTGCTGCTGCTGCGGTGGTTGCCGTAGGCGTGGCTGCCGAGCGAGTCCTCCGAGTAGTTAGACATCTCGTCAGTGTCTTTTCTGAAAACAAAAATAATAAATTTACTAATCTTTCTCTTCTACCCGTAAAAACTAATACCTAATTAATTTCTGCTGCAATGAAAAGGTTTCAGTTGTTTTCTTGTTTCTAAATTAATTCCCATTTTTTGCATCCCTGTTCTCAGTTTATATAACTTTGCAGTTAATAATAGTGCCATTGAATACAAAATCAAAATACGGTTAATTGGTTCAGAACAAAAGTGATATTAGGTATTATGTATTTTGGGTTTCTTCACAGCTCACTTTAATGTTATCTGATTCAATTATGGCATAAATCATCAACTCAAACACATGTTCATCATTTCATGCGATGACGTTGTTCAATGTGCACAGCTGATTACTTAATTTTACTTAATTTACGATAATTACTACCACGTCGACAATCACAAGCGTGACCAATTGTGACCCAAATGTGTGTATTTACAGTTTACTTTTTATAGGGCGATTAAATATTAAATTTAATTATAAAACATATGTATGTTGATGACGTTAGATAAATTATATGAGCTATTCATAATTACTTACAATTTATTTGTTATTTCCCATTAAGGACCTACGTCCCATAAGAAATATAATTATTATTTGGGTATGTCCCCTATTTTTTTATCATGTTTACGTATTTACAGACCTTACGGTATATGGCACTTTATATTTATACAAAATATTTTAGATATATATAAAATCTCTTCTTTATACGAGCGTTCATATGGCAGTGCAAGGATCAATTTGACATTTATCTCCTACTGTTTTCTTGCTAAACATCTTGTGAACAAAAACATCCATATTTTACCAAATAGTTGAAGTTTGTGCATAAAGATTCGTCTTTTTAACACCAAACAGTTTTTAAGAAAATATTTCGCGGAAACTAATATGTTCACAAAAAAGTAGACAATAGAAGATATTTGATATTGATGCAAATTTAATACCCTATTTTGTCTTGTCGATTTGGATAATTAATTTCGTTTTAATACATGCAACCAAACATAAAACACTGTGAAAGAAACCTTGTGGAGGAAGTACTATTCGCAATATCTGGCGTATTGCTTAATTTTTGTTGGAGGAACTGCATTCCCCGAATTTATATGCTAATTATCTACTCTTAGCATGAATGCTGCGTATAGTGTATTTTTCCATCGGGATTAATACATAATGCATGATTCAGCTTATGAAAACAATATAAACCGTTACTTCCGGGATATAAATTACATTTGAAAGCCACAAACCGGAACTGATTCTAAATACCAGTATTGCTTCTTGACCCCATTTAACAAGCAAGACTACATCCTCTGTTAGTATATGGGGGAGTGAACGAAAACTTCTATGGGTGTATATTTTAAGTAATCCCAGCAACCCGTCCCTCAATTCACATTTTTAGATGGAGTTTGCAGGTTTCAATAAATATTATTTTACCATGCTAGGACAAGTTACAAATTGCATTAAGAATTAAGACCTTTTCAAAGGTAATTTAGGGCTACATATAATTCAATTTAATTATTACCTTCTCTTCCCCATAGTGGTTCCGCCTTCTACACCTTGCTGCTGGTCCCCAACACTCGTGCAACTCGTCTGGAACGTGGCGGCCGCCCCGAACCCGTAATCCGCCGCTGTGCTCGTCGCGGCCGTCGAGCAGTCGTAATAGCCCGCGTTGTTGCTACTACTGATGACGGCGGCCACCACTGGCTTGAGGCTGGCGTAGCTGCTGCTGCTGATGGTGGTCGTGACGCCGTTGTGGCCGCTGCTCACGGCTGAACATGTGGAAGAGGGGAGGGTGAAAGGATACGTGGAAGACGAGGTCGAGTACATGGTAGTGGTGGGGGTTACATCATATTAGTGCTATAAGACCGTTCCGTTTGCAAATTGAGTTTCAGTCGTTTAAGTGATGTAACAGAAGGCGGCTAACCGTATTATGTACAATATTTCACTGACGTCTTCATGCCTTCAACCTTCAGATTTTCGCAGAATCATGATATTAGGTTACATCCAATGACATAACTCTGCATTGGAAGAATGCTTCTGCAATTCTGCACACTTGTCGACACTTGAACCACAACCGTCATTTCTAGATACCAAATTGTTAGAGTTCGTTGGTTTCCCTAGAGCGCTTTTTCGTCCTTCTTCTTCTTCTCACTCCTACTCCTAGCGGTGACATAACGGTTTGAGCCACTTTCACAGCCAAGGCTGTTGAAGGACTTTGAGCATCTACAAGAGTTGAACCGTTTTGCTATGGACGGAATAGTGCTGACAATTACATTTAGAGGAAATGCTCGAATAAAGAAGCCAGACAAAAACTTAACAACGCCTGATGGGTAAAGAAGGTATTATTAGACCCTGAAGCGAGCTTCTATAAGTCTTCATGCTTTTTACGTGTTTAAGGAACGTTCACTTGCTTCAAGAGTCTCGTCGGGCTCACGTAAAAAAAGACTCTTTTCACGCAGCTTCTTATTCTTCTTTAATCCTTAGCTCAAATTCACTTTAAATTCAGTAGAGGGAAAATATAGCCTCCTGTTCTTAGTATATAACGAAGACTTTGCCGCTCATAATTATTCACTAGACTGTTTCACATACACCTTGTTAGTCACGAAGGGATCAATGTTTTCAATACTCGTACTAGTTGTGGTCTATAATAACCTTGAGGTAGTTGTTTCTATGTGAAATAGAATTTTATTGTCTGTCTTTTTGACCATGACCAGTTAAAATATTTATTATTTACGGAATGGACCGAACATATAAGTACCAAAAGAATAATTTTGCATGGAGTGATATTTATCAGTGGACATGACTTCGATTTTAATTTTCGCAGTCTTGTTTACTGATTTTCCTCTTGTATAAGTTTTATATTTGTGCCAGTACTCGTACAATTATTTTCAGCACTGCCACAACTTAACTGAAAAGCCAAAGTTCGACTGGTGAAGAGCTTGTAAGCCAAAAAGGCGCTTTCACATAAAAGAGACTCTCCTTGATCGCACTCCTCGGTGCGCGCTCAAGTGAATGTGCTGAGACCATACGAGGAGTTGTAGCAACTACTTGAATTATTATTGAATTTGAGGATATCTGTCTGTGAGAGAAGTCCAATGGAGAAAAGTTGTTGCAAATATACCCAAAAGGATTATGGAACTGAAATCGCTGCTGGAAAAGGAGTCTTACTGCTAAGAAACGACTTATTAGCTTGCTCGCAGCTAACTTAATGTTGTTACGTGTATCAAACGCATTACCATAAATTTGCATATAATGTCTTAGTACACGTTCAAGATATATAAAATACACGTCCATCCGTACATTGAATGTAGTGCTTGATTAACGCGACCAAAACAACGTCAGCGACAGACGGCATCATGGGACTCTTACACATGAAGAGACAGGAATATTTTATAAACTATTTCAGCATTTTCCCAAGGGAAGAAATCATGCCAAAAATAGGACTTAATACGTTCTAGATCCTGGAAACCCGTATCCGTCCCAAAAAAGAATGCAAGGTTGTCTTTAATTTTTCGAACCAAAAAAATCTACTTATTTTACTATTCAACTACAACTAAGACAAGCTCAATGACATTCAATATTCCAATCACATTTTACAGCAACTTTTCAAAATTTTGTTAAAGTTTTTTTTTCTGAGTAATTAGTATAAAAGGGCTTAGGAATAATCAATTAATAGGACCTAGATTCCTACAAGTTTTAAAGTGCTGGCTAAAAGAGCTTGATGTGGGAGAGGTTTGCAGTCCGTGACACTAATTGGAGCCTCGGACGGCACCTAGTTTTTATGAAGGGTAAAGACTACAGCAGGATAATGCTCTATAACATGTTATTTAGGTCATGATGCCGAAAAAAGTTGCAACACATTCAACCGGCGATCACTTCTATCTTTGTTTCCGCCAACTGCAGATCCTACATGCAGATCTGGTCGGAATTGGGTTTCTAAGTATCATTATGTGCCCTGCAGTGGAAGGCCAGATTGTGTTAGAGCGAGCATGTAGCATAACAAGAGCAGCTGCTCTAACAACATATATACAGGTTTGTTAATTGGAGTGTAGATGAGATGAAATATGGCTTAATCCGACTAATACGCCAATGGATAAATCATGACAAATATGCTCCCATTGGACGCTAATTAATAACCGGCTAATTGACTCAAGGATTTAGGGAGGGCTCCCATTTCCGAAAATAATTATTCTGTTGGGAGATGATTTTCGATAATTAATCTAAAGCCGTACTATGCAATAACCAGTCAAAAGGTATATCAAGTACGAGTACGTTATTAAAAAATGTTTTTGACAATGCCGCATATCTTACGCCTAAATTCCAATGTTCAGTTATTTGACGTTCCAAGAAATAAGAGAGGGGATCGAAGTTGTTCTTTCGTGGATAACATATGACCTCTATGTCATATCACTCATATGCTTGCATAACAACACCAGAAATAGACACTCTATCTAATCATATTGAACGTACTATTTCTAGCAATCCGAAATACATATTTGCTCTAAACTCTATTTTATACATTTATAAAACTATCATCATCTATTCCTTCTACAGAATATGGAAAAAAATATTGGGCAGTCGCCAAAAGACAAGAGCGCTGCGTCCGTATTCCTGTTTTGACTGGGTTTTCCAATGTGTACGATGTCGTTGGGATTCATGGATGAAACACAAACGTACACGAATTGATACATGATTTGGAGCTAAGAAATATATTGAAAAAAAGCAAATAATGCGGGCGAAGATAAATTATCTGCAATTAATTTGGTGGTAAATACGAGAGTGGAGGAAAGCAAATTTATGGCTTTAAAGTTTTAACTATAATATTTATAATGACTTGTACAGTATACGTTTCTGTTGTCAGTGGGGCACGTGTAACGTCAAAGTAACAAAGTATGGTTTCCACATGATAGCTGGACAAAGTGCACATATGTTATTTATACTTTATGTGCTTACAATAAGTTATTTTGTTGTAACAGTATGTTAACCATCAATTTAACTAATGATAACAATACGTAAATTCATACCATACCTGTCAAACTCGAGAAGAACCCAACGCACCGAGACTACTACAAAACAGTACTGGATGTGTTCTAACTGAAACACATTCTTTCATGACCTGCTTTTAACCAACGACTGACAGACAACTAGAGAGGAAAACAACAGAAGATTAAGCAGCGATAAAAGAGTGGAACGGTTGGTAGGGGATTAACAACTCTAGTGGGTGGTGGAGTAGCTGAAACTCCTTGTAATTAGTCTACTATTATGAAACTTCATTTGCAAGACTGTGGAACGGCCTTTATTAAATAAGGAAATATTTGTTTGTTATTGTGCTTTCCTTACCTGTGTGACAGCTCCTGGTTGGCGAATTGTATTGTTTATATTTACAATTACAATTTTAACGGTACAAAACACTGTTGATTCTTCACCAACTGTTGAGAAAGCTCGTTTTTGGTGAACTTGAGAACTCAGGGATGCTGCCCCATATTTTATAATTATAATATGCTTTCACCTTTCTTTTGACCTAACGACGTTTTATATGTAATATCAGACATTGCAATGTTTCATAAGTAATCAATTGTCCAAACTGTACAACATGATTCTGATGTAAATAGGCTATAATAAACTATCACAGTATGGGATGTGAACTCCCTTAATCAGACACAGATCTTCTGAAATCTTGTCATTGTAAAACATTTATTAAATGGTGTACTTTGCCCTCGTTATGTGTACGGTGAGTTTCCGACGTGACTCTCTAGACCGACCCAGCCCGACTTGTTTCCAACAGTTATATAACTTCTGGCCAATGAGAGACTTTGGATTATTGAGTGGAAAAGCCAATAGCAGCTGAGGTTCAGGCATGAGCGGAAAATTTAAAGGCTGTGCTGAGCTAAGGCCAAGTAGCGTTCAATTGTCTACTTTTTACCATAGCTATATATGCATAGTCCATAGATTACACATAGTACTGAGATTACTGCAGTGCTGAGTTTTATGCATCTTCCCAAGACAGGCAGGAAAGCTGAGTCAAGGAGGACAGAATAGAACTAAAAAATCAGCTGACAAGAGGACAGTGCTCAGTACTATGTGTAATGTATGGACTATACTTTTTACCATTTGTCTGCTAGAACAATGAACCGTGTACTCATTCAACCTAATGGCTACTAATAGAAATTAGGCGCGTAATATCCTTTGTTAGAAATATATTTTAACCGAACAAAAACAGTGCTTTGTTTCATTACATATCGGTATTTCATTTGTCACTAGGAGTAAAAAAAATCCACAGGCATATACAGCACCACAATGCATGATATAATTCATATGTCTATGCCTTTCCAGCTGGCCTTTTTCCTCCAGAGAAATGACGTCGTCATATGAGAGCCCCTTTAAAGCATAATTAGAGGTTGGGTGACAAGGGTAAATGGTGAATCATCGTCATTTGTTCTATGAAATATGAGAAGCAATTTTGCATATATTTGCCATTTATTAGTAGCTGCGTTATTAGGCATTTTCCAACACGATCCCATTGAGTTAGTTTCGAGGTAATGCCCGTGATTTAATGCAAAACTCCGCCCTACTTATATGCTGTTTTTGCTTATCGATCGACAGGTGACTACAGCGGTGCTGCATATGACTAGAAAGGCCATCTCATTTTGAAGTTTTAAGCATAAATGAAGTGTTAAACGGTGAAGCCCTCTAAGACTAACATAAAAATATGCGTATATGCTCTTGATTATGACCATATAACGAATATCGCGCCTTATTTTTAGGTCTCAGCCCTTTTTGTGCTTCTAGTCCCCTGAGTTCCTCCTCCTCCCTTCTCTTCTCTTCTCTTCTCCTCGTCCTCCCATCGCCGTCTTCCCTCACCCCATCCAGTGACGTGTTATCACATCATCTTCCACTTCTTTGCTTGTTGCACTGCCTGCCTGGCTTTTTTTGACTCAGCTCAGCTCTGTCTTGCTATTTCGCCTGACTCCGTGCCACTCAGACCCACTCACTCGGCCTCTTTCCTTCTTTCTTTTCTTTTCTCTTTTCTTTTCTTTCCTCCGTTTTGCCTCAGTGGCTCGTTCTTTCCTTCTTTCTTTTTCTTTCTCTTGTGAGGCTGATTAGCCCTAGCTGAGCGTGCCCGTCCCTCCCTCCCTCCCTCCCGTCAGCAGCACTGCAGAAGTGACTGAGCAGCAAAGAATTGAGTGACGTTCCAAGTGAAACAGCCAAAGGAAAGAACGAAGGAAGGCGAAGAAGAAGAAGAACTTCAAGACGACGAAGCAGTCAAAGGCCGTCTCCAGAGACAGAGTTGAGGCCTTCACTACGAGAACCGTGTCCCAGTTGTGATCGAGCCAGACGAATCCTTGTTTTCCCACCAGTTCCACACATTCCAACAACATGAACCCCGAATAGTGAGTAACAAAGAAAAGCACAGAACCAGAAAAGGATGCCAGATTGGGCCAGACTGGGGACATTTAGAGCCTTTAAAGAGAGTTTAAAGACCTTAGCAAAGGCATAAAATCTTTGAAGAGCTTAAAATAGGCCTCCAATAACTCCAAATATGACCTAAAATCTCCAATGAGTCCGCCGTCCACAGCCCAAGAGGTGTCGTGTTGTCTGAAAATGACGCAACCCAAAATAAACAACGTTCAAAAACGACCCAAAAAACTCGACCAAATGCCAAGCAATGTAATTAAAGCATCCAACGCGATGAATGGCACGTTTAGGGACATTTTTTAGCCCAATATCCTTTCGTACATTCCTTCTTTCTTGTTTCCGCCTGAGTGGCTTTTCCTCCAAATGTGCAATCCTTTCCATTAAATCAAGGACGTCATTTTACGAGAATGGTCGCATGGAAGGGATGCATTTATGGACATGATTACAATGACCAAATAGTCGCCCTTAAAAGCAGAACCTTTCAATTTGACGTCATCGGCATCAGCTAACACAAAAAAGAAGCTGGCATTTAATAACACTTGCACTCATATTGGTAAAGAAAAGAGGTCGACAGGAGTCCAAACTATAATCTGTCATACAGTATGCAGCTACAACTGTAAAAGAAAATATTGCAGTAAAGCTCCCCGTTTCCTTTTAAACTCAATTACCGAAACTAATTTTTTTGTTCTTCTTTATCATTCCAGCGACTACCTTTTCAAGCTGCTCCTGATCGGCGACTCCGGCGTTGGCAAGTCTTGTCTGCTGCTCCGATTCGCCGACGACACTTACACCGAGTCCTACATCTCAACCATCGGCGTCGACTTCAAGATCAGGACCATCGAGCTGGACGGAAAGACCATCAAGCTGCAGATCTGGGATACCGCGGGGCAGGAGAGGTTTAGGACCATCACATCCAGGTGAGATAGACATAATGAATTATGATGCAGTAACGTTCGCCACCAAACACGAACAAGGGCTTTCGCTGCAATATAGACAGTAAAACTTAATTTTACAGAAAAAGCTAAAGCTCAAGTTACATACCTTTAATTTTAAACCTCCTTTTTTAACAGAGCGCGAATCTCTTTTGCCATTTATCTCTGTATTTAACTTTGTTTTGTAACTTCCAGCTACTACCGCGGCGCTCACGGCATCATCGTAGTCTACGACGTGACCGACCAGGAGTCGTTCAACAACGTGAAGCAGTGGCTGCAAGAGATCGACCGCTACGCCTGCGAGAACGTCAACAAGCTGCTCGTGGGCAACAAGTGCGACCTCACCACCAAGAAGATCGTGGACTACACCACGGCCAAGGAGTACGCCGACCAGCTGGGCATCCCGTTCCTCGAGACGTCGGCCAAGAACGCCACCAACGTGGAGCAGGCGTTCATGACGATGGCCGCGGAGATCAAGAACAGGGTGGGCCCGCCGGCGCCGTCCGGGGCGGCAGCGGGGGCCGCGGGCAGCGTGACCATTGGCCAGGGCCAGAGTGTGCAGGCAAAGTCCGGCTCAGGCTGCTGCTAGAAGAAGAAAAAATGATTTTGATTGGACAGCAAGGATTTTATTAAAGAAGAAGAAACTCGGTTTTTAAGTTATGGGTTCGATCTAGGAAGCGAATTTATTTTTTATCTCGTTTTGGAGGCAGGTTTATGATGGAGGATTAAAATAAATGTAAAACATGACAAAAATGTTGTTGACGAAGGAACAGTCTCGCCGATGAGGGGAGTATTTCTTTCAGAACAAATTTCCAAGTCTAGTTTTTTTCGGGGCTTTCTTTGTAGGGTAGAAAAACAAGAGCATAAACTATTGATGATCACCTTGCCCCTCTTTCACTATGAAGAAGAATCCAGTAAAAAATAACGTTTTTCAAAGTGTAAAATAGGAGACAAACACTAAATTATTCAAACTGTTCTACTATTCTTTTCTCCCCGAACTTTATTATCCGGTTATTTTGTGATCTAATCTGCAATTATTTTGTATATCGTTTGAGCGGTTCATTTTTTGACTTAATTTTGCGCACATGTAAACGGTATTTTAAATGCACAGACACGTTAATTGAAGCTTTTTTAATTCCCTCCCTAATCATTTAGTCCGCTCAGTTGAAACGGGGGTTTAAAATGAAAACTGATGCATTGCGTATGATACAAGAGTTGAATGAACATTTTTTGAACATGGATGAATATGAGGCTACGATGTAAGAAGTGAGAATATACGGCAAAGAGCCGGAAACAATAATGATTTTCTCTCGTCTTGTTTTATACAATAAAAATTACATACAAGAGAACAACGAAGCCTTCATTATTAGTAGTCTAGAATATATATTTAGAAAGTGTAATACGCGATTGCTTCAACAGTAGGGAGAACGCCCTTTTCTTTCTAGCTTAGTAGTTTCCTGAATTATGCTGAAGTAACGCCCTACAAGCTAATTGTCCACTCTTCCCGACACTGGGGTTCACGTCAACTAGGGTCTAGTACCATTGAATAATGTCATACCTGTCGGTGGAGACTGGAGAGTACTCTTCCATCGAAAACAATCTTAAACATTGAAATGATGCTTGAACAAGTTGAATGATCGAAATGACGTGGTTTTGTAAACTTTTATTATTACCCCGATGGATGTGCATTTTAACATTGCAATTATCAATCTTCAGGGTTTATTATTAAAAAGCAAAATCAACTCGACTGAAGAGCTTCTTCCATTTGGGACAAGATTCTTGACCAATTACAAAATTCCAATCTCAATGTTGAACTTCTCTTCTTTTTCAATCTTATCGTCGAGCTGTCAGATTCCGGCAGCCGGGGCACAGAGGATTTCTTCCTGGTACATTCGAGTAGTCATCGCTGTTATTTCTTCATTGACGGAACCCACTGTGCCTGAAACCCTCTCCGCCCCGGCCGCCGACACCCGAGGCTTTACTTTCCCTTTCCCTTGGGCGCCAGCGGTTGACCCTTGTCCTTGCCCCTCAGCTTCATACCGAGAACGCGCTCCATCTTGGCGAGGATCTGCTGGTTGGGGATGCCCTTGCCAGCCTCGTACTCGGTCACAATCTGCGGCTTCTCGCAGATCTTGGTCGCGAGGTCCTTCTGCGTCATCTCCTTGGCCTGGCGGCCCTGCTGGATGAGCTTGCCCACGCTGAGGTCGACCGTCTTGTGGCGGAGTTCCTCCGTCTCGGCGTCGAGCACGGCCGTGTTCTTGTCGATGCGGGTGTTCTTGTTGGTGCCGGCGCCCCACTTCTGCTCGGTGGCCACGGCCTCGCCGCGGCGGCGGGCGGCGTTGATGGCGGACGCGGACTTGCCGGATGCGCCGCCGCGGCCTCCACGGCCGCCGCCGATCACGGTCACAGTGGTGTTGTAGTCGCCCATTGTGGAACTGAGTTAGGAGGAGAAGCAAGGCTGAAAAATAGACGAAAGTCAACACAAAACTGATTTTATGGTGGATTACAGAATATATAAATAGCTGGGTCAGGTCAATTTTATTATCAAAAGATTGCAAAAAGAGTTCTAAGCACAGTAGATAAGAAAGACTTACAATATATGCGATTATTATTCCTTTAAAGTCAGGTACCAATTTGTTGAAACTTCACAGCCGTTTTTGTTGCACAAGTTTGTTTGAATAGATTAAATTTCAAACTGATAGTGATTTTGCCTCAATGTCCGTCTTAAATATATTTGCTGAATTACGCCATTGTACACTGGAACCCAAAGGAATCTCGAATATTCTAAATCTCGAATGACACCACTGTGCGTCAGGAAAGCAAAGAGAAGCATGCTTACGAAACAGAATGCAATTATTATTGGCGTAATCCTACAAATGACATTTTAATATAACTCACCTAATTAAGCTTTGAAATTGTCGTCAGGCAAATCGACTTGCAGAATGCAGAATTTTATTGGACGTGGAAAAATGTATTTCGGTTTACGAGATGTTTCAGCGGACCAAGGAGATCGAACACGAACCGGGCCAAAAATATCGAAGAAACGTTAAATGGGAAGGTATTTTGGCGCATGAGTAGAATAAAAAGTATTATAAATAATTAAATTGTGATTCACAAGTTTTATTGTAAACGAAAAGGACATTTTAGATAGTTTAATATAGTTTGGTGAAATGCATTTTTCCTGCCCTTTCATCCCTGCCATGTCCAAGCCGTAGAAGGAGGAGTATAATAGAAGAAAGGACTCAGGCTGAGCAGGCTCGGCTGAGTGGCTTTTCATGCCTCTAGTGAGGGAACAATGAACTAAGCTGAAGAGTAAAGCTCTGTCCTAACTTATGTTATGAATGTAAAGTGCTGTACAATCTACATAGGGCCCTTTTTCCATAATATGATGTTATACAGCAATGTAGCTCACTTAGAGGACCCATTCATTTTTAGTATACTCTTGCTTAAATTGAACGTAGCATCCACTGTAGGGAAATAAATATTGCTAAAAATTCAAAATTTTGGCGGCAAAATCTGCTGTCTAGGTACATGTGCACTTAAGCAGGAGGAGAATGGCTCGGTGGCTGAGAGATGAGGGCTGAGGCTGAGCCGAGGGAAAGCAAGGGAGAGAAATACACAGTGGATTCATTGTTATAATATATATATGTATATATATAATATTCATATTTTGGTTAAATATATATTATACTTTTTTTTGTAATAGTCTAAACCTACAAATCGGCTGAATCTACTGTGCATCATCTAGCCGTCGATCAGGGACGATAGAATGTAGATTAGGGTCCAATTTGGGTTAGAAGCCAATATAGAATACTTTCAACAGGACCACCAAACCGATTATACAATTAGGTAAGCAGAAATTTCCTCCAAATTTACTGTTTATGGAATTATAAAGATCTTATTGGGGTTTAATTATTTAAAATAGAAATTTGGCGCAGGTTTTTATAAATAGTATGGCAACCCTTACATATCACATAAAAAGGAGCAACTGAGCTGAGAGGTAGGGTTTCCAGAGTTGGATCTTTTGGTCCCATATTGAACTCTTTACAATAATACAACCCCTCAATACAAAAACGAAATTAATGTAGAAAATAAACATTGCTATTTTTATTGTTTTGTGCCCTTTTCAAAGTTTAATTTTCTATTTAGACTTTTGACGCATTTTCAACCTTTGGCACTTTTCAAGTATCTGGCAACCCTGCGGAGGAGAAAAGTGTTTCTTCTTTCCTGAGATCGTAGCACTCAATTTTCGCGGTATTGCATTTGAATTTTATGAAGTGTGCCATAAACACGATTTATGCATGATCCCATTGATTATATGCAACATTATGTACAGTTGGTTTACAGCTATTAATGACCCTTACATCCCTATTCAATTAAATTATCTAAAAGGCCCTTTGGTGAGATTATATCATAGTCTACTTTTGTAAAGCAAATTATGATGGCCACTTCATAGCAGTTTAGTTTATTGTTCCCTCACTAGAGGCATGAAAAGTCACTCAGCTGAGCCTGCTCAGCCTGAGTCCTTTCTTCTATTATACTCCTCCTTCTACGTCCAAGCTTGAGCTGCTCTCATTCAGGGAGATCAAGCACTAATAAAGTCTTCTCAAAAGCAGCCTACCTTACAACAAAAATAGTAATATTATGTGCAATTTTGCCTCTTGTTTCATCAGTTAACAATAAATTAATAACTATTTCGTCAACCACATAAGACTGACCTTTAAAGAACCAAGTAATGCACTCTGTAGAAAAGCCTTTCTATAAAATCTCTTTCCCCTTTGTCCCACTCAGCGGAATTCTCATCTCCCGGCTCCGTTGAAGCTGAGTTCTCGGCTGCGCCGCTTTTCGCTTTGTTGCGACTTCCTCCTCGTAGCCACGCGTGAACGTGCAAAGCGAAAGGTTTTCGTTTTCTTCTACTTTACCGCCGCTACAGCTGCTAAAAGTCTGACGAAATCGGTGTTTTTTAAAGTACTTAATCACCTCTAATTAGCCCTAGACCCGATCCACGATGGTGTTGTCTTGCCGGTTTTACGAGCAGCGCTTTCCCGAGCTTGAGGATGTGGTTTACGTCAACGTGCTCTCCATCGCAGATATGGGCGCCTATGTACAGCTACTCGAATATGGGAGCATCGAAGGTCAGTTTAGACCATTTACAGGCTATTTAAGTGCCTAATTAGCTTGGCAAGGGGTGCATTACACTCCGTACGATGTACTGACGTTGTTGTCCTCTTTCCAGGCATGATCCTTCTTTCCGAGCTGTCCCGTCGTCGTATTCGCTCCATCAACAAGCTGATCCGCGTTGGCCTCAAGGCGCCCGTCGTGGTGATCCGAGTGGACAAGGACAAGGGATACATCGATCTGTCCAAGCGGAGGGTGTCGCCAGAGGACGTGGAGCGCTGCACAGAGATCTACTCAAAGGGAAAGGCCGTCAACTCGATCCTGCGGCACGTGGCCAACCTCCTGGGCTACAAGACCAACGAGGAGCTGGACGACCTCTACAAGCGCACCGCGTGGAAGTTCGAGGCCAAGACGAAGAAGCGCGGCTCCAGCTACGACTGGTTCAAGCAGGCTGTGCAAGACCCGTCTCTCCTCGACGAGTGCGACCTGGACGACAAGACCAAGGCCGTGCTACTCGAGAATATCCAGCAAAAGTTGACGTCGCAGGCCGTCAAGATCCGCGCTGACATTGAGGTGTCGTGCTTCAGCTATGAGGGCATCGACGCCATCAAGGAGGCGCTCCGATGCGGCATCGCAAAGTCTACCGAGGAGGTGCCCGTCAAGATCAACATGATCGCGCCGCCCATCTTTGTGGTGACGACGAGCACGCCCGAGAAGGCCGACGGCATGAAGGTGATGGAGGAGGCGTGCAAGGCCATCGAGGAGAAGATCATCGCGCTCGGGGGCACATTTGTCATGAAGAAGGCGCCCAAGGTGGTCACGGCCAGTGATGAGGCGGATCTCAGCAAGATGATGGAGAAGGCGGAGGCGGAGAACGCAGAGGTAAGTAGGGCATTAAACCCGCTTGACAGTTTAACCACGGAATACATTGCTCGTGTTCCATTTTGGTTACTGGTTGTTATACTTTTGCTCCACTGCTACTTTACGAATCCCAGCTAGTAAATTTTAGAAGAGCTTAAATGTGTAATGAACGCATTCCTCCTTTCAGGTTTCTGGCGACGAGGACGACGACGAGCAGGTCGGCATGGGCGGCAACATCTCCGGCGGCGACGAGGACGACGACAAGGGCAAGGGCGACGAGTCCGACTGAAGAGATGATGATGATTCCTAAGCATGATCGAGCTGCGCATCCGCGAGGTCACGTGTTATGAAAAAGGGGATTGGGAATATGAATAATGTTCTTCCGGGAGAACGACTATCGCAGATTATTATTAAAATCAATAAATAATACCGTGCATTTTGTATGCAATTCATAAATATTTTGCCCCGTTCGTTAAGCGTGTCATTTGCCGTATTTCTATATCGTGTTTAAATGTATGAGCTGCCTTACAAATTGAAATTGACAATGTATTATTTTATTTAGGAATTATCATATTAGTACGCAAATTTATGGCGCCACTTAAATTTAATTCAACATTAAGACATTCTGTGCAATACAGTCAATACTACATGCGCGCCCCTTGCCGAGGGTTGGACAAGCTAAGCCCTTGAGTATGAAGATTCATATTTCCCGCCAAATATTTCATGCTCCCTACCTAGCATACGCGACCAGTGGGCCTGCCTGAAGCACAACAATTTTCTGTCTGTCCGACAGGCAAGCTAACCTGTGCGTAGAATTGTAGAGGGACATAAAGTAAGGGAGGACGACCAGGAAAAAATCTGGCTTTTAAAGTTGCAAAATTAGGATGTTTACTGTTAAAAAATAAATGTGTAAATGGAATTAATTTTGTAAGTAATATACATATTAATTGCATGATTAAATATTGCTATATATGATATGATATAAGGATAAGTTAACTTTATACGATTCTTTAGGGCTATCATTTCAAGATTGATCAGGCATCCCTTGTTTGTGTCTCTCGGAGAAAGAAAGAGACGGATTTGGGCCAGTCAGCCAGCAAAAGAGCTCAGAGACTCAACTCATGCTGGTCTTTGTCCCTCTGTCGCAACATTTGGCAGAATTACCCACGAAACTTCTCAGCAGAGGGACATAATTTCGCGCTACCCAATATAAACGTTAAAAGTACTAAAATATAATTTTAGCGACCCTAGGCGCGTCTGCTCCACCCGATCCTGCAATAACCAATTCTTCACCTCTTGAATCCGTTTTGATGATGCCACACGCGGTAGGTGTGGCATTACCACTATAAACATTACTGCTCGTCAGTTGGGTGTATTCCTGAAGGTAATTTTAATATAAAATACCTTGAATTAACATAGGACTAGATCAGGACTAACTATCAGTGCTCAATAATATACAAAAACTTATTTTTATGAAGTTTGCACCTTTGTATAATTGTTGTAAATATAGAGTTCAAGAGAATAAAGTGCCACAAGGTAGTGAGTACTGTTCATTTGCCGGACACAATGGCTTCTCATATACTTTGGAATGTTTTCTGGTTGGTTGAAGCTGCCACGGCTAGCATTGTATCGGATGAAACCATCATCTGCTGATCCTATAATACAGTGTATTACATCATAATTACTTGAACCATACCAAATCATATCATAAAATATAAAAATACCTCCAATAATTGCAAAGTCTCCATCATTCCCAATTGGAAATGATTCAGCTTGACTGATTCCAAATGGCATATCAGCCAAGTGATCCCTAAAATAGATTTTCTTACCAAGTGCAAAAACGTATTTGTATAACAGTCAATAAAATTCCGCGATTGAATGATATGTATCCTTTGAACGGAGGCAGAATGAAAGAATTCTGTATTTATGTGTAGAACATAATTTTGGAAACTAAAATGTGATTATTGACCACATGGTGTCAGAGTATTACCAAGATTTCCCTGTCTTGTTGTACATGTAACAAATCTCCTTTCCTTCATCTCCGCTGTATCCCCCACCACATACCACCGGCCTTCCGGCAGTGGTGGTGGTACCTGTTGCGTACATACGGTGACCAGGAAAGTTTGGGAAGGGACCGCAAGTCATTTTTCTACCAGAGAGGTCCACAGCTTCTACATTTTTGGTATTAATTACTACATTTATCATGTTAGTACTTTAATCCAGTCTTTACATGATTCCAATAATATGTGCATAAGAGCCAAGCACAGTTGGAGGGATAAAAATAAAAATATAAGTATAAAAAGAACTACTTTATGGAAGTGGATGAAACCTTCTTAAATATGGCTCAGGACTGCCATACATGAAATTAATAATTAGTGTTAAATTTGAGAGTAAAATGGGAAGTAGCTTCAGGCATAGTTATATCAGTAAATTAAATGCACTAACCTTCTTCCTTGTAAAATACAATAATTAGAGAAATGGTTATTATGAGTAGAATCAAAGCAACCAATCCTGCTATAGCCGCAATTTTCCTTCCGCAGGCCATTTTTAATGCTCAAAAACCATCTTTGTGAGTAACTTCTTCACGACTATGAATTTGAGTTCATTGCAATGACAAGGAAATAATTGTGCCTAATTTAATATTATTAAGGGTGAAAGTGACTGAAATTAGGCAGAAATTGATTATAGATTTGTGACCAGTCGTGCACGTCACGATTGTGGTTAATTTGTCTATTCTTAGAAGTAATCAATATTTTCTATATGTACTATAGAAGTCTCCGCCTGGCTAATTTAGACACTTACAAGCATAGTGGAACATAAGGATATGCAAAATACAAACCAATACCAAGTTCGGTTTTAGTTTTAAAGGACCCGTCTGTTGTATATCGGTTGGGATCTTGGGGTCAATTCACCCCTGGGTTTTGATTCGATTATATTTTTGCTGTATATTTATGTAGTAAACATTGTAGTGCTGCAAACATATCCAAGGACATTTCCTTTTATTATTTTATACAGATAATACTCCCCCGGGAATATCGTACTTTACGAGTATATAGTACAATAGTATCTCTAAAATCCACATTATTGCAAACCAAAGTCGGCCGCCATTGGGGACTTTATTAAAAACCAAATGTTGATTTTCGGGTTTCGATTTTTGACACGTTCTTAGTAAAACATGTTCCAGATGCCGGTTTCAGTTCAAGCTTTTTTCCCTTACAGACTTGCGATTAGCTCAAATCGTCTGCAATTAATATTCCCAATATGCAAAAAATGTTTTAGGCGTCTTAGCTCAAATTATCTGCTCAATGCACTCAGCAATTAATATTCCCAATATGCAAAAAATGTTTTAGGCGTATTAGCTCAAATTGTCTGCTCAATGTAGTTGGCAAGTAATATTCTAAATAAAATTATATCTGGCATATTTGCCTTGTTCATCAGACAACCACTGACTTACAAGACTGGCTCTTGAGCGAAATATATTAAAGAGGATTCGAGAGATCACCCGTTTATTAAGTGAGGTTTCAAGCTGATAAGTGTCTGTAGGGAGTTCCGACAACTCTCTTTATTGTCTTTGCCGCGCCCGTCAGCTGTTGGCAATGGTACTTCCCGCACCCTTTTCATTGTCCGCTGCAAAAGAGTCACCTGTTGGCGTGCTCATCCTCTCTTGTATAGTAGGTTCATGGATTGGCTACTATACACATTAGTCGGAAATGGAAGTAAAGTTACGTTGCGTCCTTAGAAAGTCGGAATATTCTGCTGCAGTTCTGCTTTGAGCATTATTTCTAACACATATAAATAATACCTGTCCAACTGCAGAAAGTCCTAATTACATTTCTCATTGATTTTTAGAACACTTGACATTTAATTAAAGTTTCAGACAATAGATGGCTGCATATCACACTCAACCTGAAACAATGGAAGAGAATGTCTCAATAATTAATAGATTTCGTTACCTGACGATACACTTTGTCTGCTGAGAAGGAGTCAGGGAGAGATGTATTAAGATGAAAGGACTGGTCGCCCATTTTTTAATCTATTATTTATATATTTGCTATGCATCCCTCTTTAAATAATTGAGACACTATGCACTATCATTTCAGGTTCATTGCAATAGCATGCCACAATGGCATGTCCTAGAGGGTCTGTGCTTTTTGGAGCACTTGAAAAAAATCCATCCTCTGAGGCCAGTAATCAAACCGCAAGCTTTGCGCACAACCATTCCGCCACAAGCTTGCGCTCTGTTGCCTAATTATAAGTCTGTCAGCGATACAGTAAATTTAGGAAAATGGGCAATTGGTTGATTCCCCGGCATTGCTACTGAAATTGGCCTTATCTGTATATTTCAATTTTATCAGCACTTCCAATTAACGTGTAGGATTCTAGTCTTGAGTAGTTGTTTTCCAATCTTTCCAAGACATTATTGAAAATACATTAGCATAATTAATGTGTAGGATTCTAGTCTAGAGTAGTTGTTTTCCAATCTTTCCAAGACATTATTGAAAATACTTAAGAATATTTAATATGTAGGATTCTAGTCTAGAGTAGTTGTTTTCCAATCTTTCCAAGACATTATTGAAAATACATTAGCATATTTAATGTGTAGGATTCTAGTCTAGAGTAGTTGTTTTCCAATCTTTCCAAGACATTATTGAAAATACTTTAGCATAATTACGGCAGATGGGCATTACACAGGCTCCAATGTCTAATAATAAACCCCAGGAACTTTATATTAATTATAGATGAAAGTTGATTCCCTGGCGTTGCTACTGAAATTGGCCTTTTCTGTATATTTCAATTAAAACAGCACTTCCAGTGCAATTATCCTTAGTTCTCAGTACAATTTGCCATAGTCCTTGTCACCAGGATGCCAACGTGATCATATCTTGGATGTTGGATCTTTTCATCACGGACAATCCAGGATTGGTTCTCAGCATCAAACTCAAGAATGGTTTCTTCTCCTGAAGTTATAAGACTGTAATAATATTTTATAGGACTGCTGGCTACCACCATTCAAATATCAGTCCAATTGGAGTTGTTACGTTCATGTTCTTCATAAAATGTTGACCTAATACTTACCTACAAATCCATTAGGATAGTTTTCCACTCCGCCAGCAATGATCATATTATTACCAAAGTTGTGGGAAGATGGTCTTTTCAGGCCTTTTTGGGGCAAGTCTGGGCCAGACCTCCAGTAATCTAGATGAAAATGAATTTTGGATTAGATTTTACTCAAAACATCATCTGCAGATATGGCCAGTTAAACATTATGAGGAAGATAAAAAATAGTTTATTAAATCTCAAGCCACTCTGTTCCAATAATTTAATTATAGCATGATGTCCGCCATTGTACAAAACTGCAGTTTAAGTTTGTACCATATCTGTACAAGTATATTTCATCACCTCCAACGGTGGCAACCTTGGTCTGTTCCTTGGTCTCTCCCTCGTATCCCTGCTGACAAGGTTAATTGCGGCCGGAGAGAAGTTCCTTGAGGGAAGGGCAAAGAAAAAGATACAAAAGATTGAGCCTATGAAGTAAACTGATGCACTGATAAAATAGCTGTCAATTACATGCAACAAATACAAGTTCTAAATGAACGACACTGTTGCTGGTACGTTGAGCATAAAATGTAGTTAAATGCACTGTGTATGAACACTTTTTAAATATATATTTGTAAATTACTATTATTGTTTAATTATGCTTTCTATGTTTGTACATAACCCGGTGTACATGTATTTGGATTGCTGATAATAGAAAGTGTCTCATTTACTTTTCATGTACAACAAGAATGATTGTGTATTTCTATTATTCTTTACCAAAGGACATAAAAATGAACACCAAATTATCATCACTCTACTACGATAATATTCCTCCCAATGCTGACGGATTTTGCCTTTTTAACTGATGGTCTTTGCTGAGGGAGTGCAGATTTGTTTTTGCGCGATGCTTATTCCCTGCCCATGCCACGAGTAAGACCGCATGTAAGAGTTAGAAGGTGGCATGAAAGCCATTGCATTGCATTGCTGCTCACTAATGAAGAGTGAAGCACAGAACTGAGTGGAGCATTCAGAATGCAAGATGAAAAATGGTCTAGAGAATCTCGATTGAGGTGATGAAGGAGCACTGAAAATACAATGATATGCCAGTTTTGTTTATTTATCTATTGATATACAATTAATGGCATTCGTGAAATCTTTGGTTTATTCTGCCGTTATTTCAAAATAAAAATATAATATGATAAATGATACTTGCAATTTTTTTTATAAATTTTTAATTAAATACATTTTTCCAGACTCGTTCCAGATTCTTTATAAGACAGTTGTATTACCTTAACACTGCATTTCCAGCCTCCTACTTAGTATTATTTTAGTTCTGCATCTCCAGTCTCACACTCTCTCCCTCACGGAACCTCTTCTGATTCATAATAGTTGAATCTGGAAACGAATCTGGAAATGAATATGGAACGAGTCTGGGATTGCAATTTTAAAATGAAGTAAACTAGGCGGGATCATATTTGTCTCGCCCGCTGATGAAACAACCTCTCTTTGCAGGTTTTTTTGCATTCATCTACTGATTCGGGCTATGCAAACACATTTTTGAAAGCCGATATGCATTTGAAAAGGTCATATTACTCACGTAGTACATGTATGGCAAATAAAAATAAACTCACGTCGCTATTACCCCCTTTTGAATGCTTTCTTTTAATAATTATTTATAAAGGGCACCCGCTTCAATTTCTATATTCCTATCAAGCTGAAGAATATGTAAACTTTCAAAGTACCCTAAATATTTTATATTGGTATTAGATATACAAGACATGCTCTATTAAAACACTCATTCAATGTTAATGAAAACATTTTCATATTCTTCGGCAAGTTCTGGTGTTAAAAGGGTATTCCACCCGATGAAGTATTAACTTCAAAATTGTAATGGAGGTAATGTTTTTTTTTAATTTTTTTAACTTCCCGTTAAAAACCGTGGACATGTGGTGGATTATCAATAAGTCAAGTCGTGCATTACTATATTACGTATTCTATAGTACTCTTCATGTTTGTTAAACTTTACTTTCCAAATTTAACTTCCTTTTTTTGTCTTGCCCGACAACAACGTGTATGTATAGTTGGTTTCCATATTGGTTGGCATGCGACATTTAAGCCAAGACAAAAGCCCCTTCAAAACTAATTTAGACACAGACATGGAAGCATCTAATGGCAGTGTCACTTCAATAAAGGTAAAGTACGCATATTATTACTTAAGTAATGCTGCATTAATTTAACTATAATTTATCGAAAAATGGAAAATGTTTATGTACTAAAATTGGACAAAACGTCAATCACCTTTTAGGTGCTCTTTTTTATCATCCGCCTGTTAGTCTACACTGGTTGCACTGCTGCCTTTCTCATTACTGGATTCAACACGCTCACCCAGTACTCATCCAAGAAGACCACTGTGAGCAATAGTTATGTGACTCAGCCAGAAGGATTGGCATTCCCATCGGTGACGGTTTGCAACAGGTTAGAAACCGTCTCAGCAAGGCCTAATATTGTGCAAAGAGTCACAATGTCATATAATAAAATGTTTTAAAAGCATGTTGGATCATACACTTGCATGCCATGTACGTTGGTACTGCTGACATACATTCTTTAATTTCGATGTGAGTTGTGAATATCTAAGAACAGTTAGATGTATAGCTAACAGTATTCCTTTATATACTGGGGTGCCCTGTAATATTGTTTACTTTAGTCTACGTTATATTAACCACCTTTAGGAGTGGTTTCAAGGACCAAAATGCAAATGAAAACCTTGATGATTATGTCCGGAACACCATTGAATATTCTGATCTCTTTGCTATGGACCCAGGTGTGGTAGTGCCAGAGGGGGTAGAGGGAGTGGCCAAGGCAACGGTCAGCATGGCTCAGTTCAAGGGAAGGTGTTACACACATGAAGTCAAGGGACTGGTGAGTAATGAGTTATGATATATTGCAGAATTGAATAAGATATTACTACATTGCTAATTTTCAACTAGTACTAAGTTTTATCATCTTCTGCTCAGTTTGACAGCTTCAACCCTGTCTACTTCCACATCAAAGCCAATGCCGAAGCGCTTGTCTTCATCCATGAACTGGGGGAGGAGTTTTGGTTCCATCTTGATTTCTTCCCAAATGAAATCCCATCTAATTTTGTCCTGGAACTTGATGAGGCATTCAGTGAAGTGGCACTAACAAAGACTGTGTTTAGGTCAAGGGATAATTGTAGAAAGTGGTCCATGGCTGAACAGACAGGTATAATTTAGATTCAAGTATGAGTCACATAGGTAAGAATATCAGACTCAAAGCATAAACTTTATTAATGTGGTCACTGTGCGACCTTGCCTATACCAGTGTGATAAGGTTTTAATCTTATTTATGTCATCTTTCCAGTCTGCGTTCGTGAAGGCCTCTCAGCAGAACTAGAGGCTGCCAACTTCACCTGCCGCACACCCTGGATTGAGAGTGTGCTTGGTCGCCCAGCCAGTGCTGAGGACACCTGCACCCAAGCTGAGATGCACTTGCAGAGTGGGTTGGTGTGGGGATTCTGGTTTGGAAGATTTCCTATTATGTGTCCAGGTATATGAAAGAACTAGGTAACATTGTGGGCGTGTAATGATTAATGGCGGAGCAATACACTATTTCTACCATTCTGGTATTTCAAAATCAATGCTCCATATCATTTTGAAAAGACCGAAATATACTTTATAAGAGCATTAAAAACTACTAGTGTATTTAAAGCATAAATTGTACATGTAATTTACTAATACACAAGTGTTTTCAGCTCCATGTGAGGTAACCAAATTTGAGCTCCAGAGACAATCCTATGACACTAATAGTGGGGCTGCTCACTTTGACCCAGATGGACAAACCAATGATGCAGACATCTCCTCAAGGATGGTCAAGTTGTTCTACCCGAGGAATGAGGTATGATAAAAAGAGCAGCAATTTAAATATATGCTTTCTGATCTATGTCAACTTAACTGTATTCAGCAACATTTGTTATCCATCAAGTAGCAAGTTTACCCAGTTTACCACTGTCCTATTACTGTAATTAAAGTATACCCAATACAGATAAACCCTTACTACTATTACACATGATACTTTAAAAACTATTTTATTGTATCTTCAGGTCCTGTATAAGGAGATTAGCCTTCTCACAACCTTCACTGACTTCATCACATCTAACGGTGGCAACCTGGGTCTGTTCCTTGGCCTCTCTCTTGTCTCCCTGCTGACACGGTTGATTGTGGTTGGGGAGAAGTTCTTTGAGGGGAGGAAGCAGAAGAAGATACAAAATATTGAACCTATGAAATGATCCACTGTTTTTAATATTGAACATTGAATTATAAATGACATGCTTTGATTTGCAACAAATTGCCTTGTTTGCTCCGTTGAGAATCTTCTGGTCCCCTTCTTGTTTTTATTTTTTTAGTGGTGAGCCTGTCTCTTGTAGACTTCAGCAAAAGCATTAGATTACGGACATAATTGATATTGTCAGTGCAGTGTAGTCATTGCCACATTCTTTTTCGAGGTAGCCCGTTTAGGGTTGCCATTTATTCAAGTAAAGCTTCCTTAAGGGATTAGAATATGTATTCATTTTTTTATTTGGGTATTACAGGCATATTATAAGTATACATATATATTCGAGCTTACAGTGTAAATTGGTATTTTATGTGATATTATATCAGCTCAGAAAAGGGCCTTGTCTCTGAATTATATATAATATTTTTTTAATGTTGACACTTGACAGTGCCATTATCTGAATTTGCAGAATATAATTTCACCTACAACTCACTGTAAACCACACTACAGCAATTTCTACTCTTAGTCAAGCTTAAATTTGCTAACATTTGATGGGCACATCATATACTTGCAGCTACACCTGCAAGTAAATAAGTGCAATTCATGTCACTATAATCATGCCTACAGTTGATGCTTCGAGTAAATTCCTTGTGGTGTTATTGTTTTTAACCACCTTGTTTCTACTGTGGTATGTGGTCAAGACTTTGGAAGAAAGTGTAGAGGATAATAAAGGTATTGGGATGATGGAAGGGTTGACTTATGCGGTTACAGATACTGCTGTGGAAGCAGAAGGGGATATCAAGACAGTAAGTTTAGAAATATGGCTTAGAATTCTGATATAAGTGTTGTTAATGCTAATTCCCGCAAGTAGTTGTTTAGAATTCTTATATAAGTGCTAATTACCTAAGGTCCATATAAAATTAGAAACACTTTTGCTTAATTTCATTTTATATAATAATTATATAAAGTAGTAAAGTACTTAGCTTGACTATTTCACTTTGTTTGAATGAATGCCATTTTGCAACATTTTAGGATAATTGGCTCTTTTTGGGTTTCCAAAACAATACTCTAACCTCTTCACATCATACATGGAGACCGGGTCCACCTCCAAACAATCAATCCGCCCCTTGTTATCCATTTGGGAACCTCATCATCAACTATGGATATGGAGCCAGACTTGGAAACTCAGTTCTGAAATACATTATTAATAAAAGTGTTTGTTTAAATAATTATACATACTCTTCCATTAGCTCTATGTATATGCTGGTCTTGTAAGCCTGCAAAACTGCCTTGGATACCCTGCTGCAATTTCAACAGTAAGACTTTATGTCCCTGAAGCATCTCATAAACAAAAGTTTATATTTCACAGAAATTAAGCCGCCAAATGAAAGCCATATTCAAAGATGTTCGACTGTCAGAAGCATCTGAGGAATGCAGGGCTCAGATAGCCAACAGTAATGAATCCTTCAATGCTCCAACATTGCCAACGTGTGATCTGGTCAGAGCTCAGGACAGACTCAACTTCCCAATTGCTGGAGGGCTGCGGCGTTACGTAAGAGGGAACAAGTATCTAGGTTTGACTGATCCGGTGTATATTGAAGAGCTGAGGCGAAATCATCTTACTCTAACTCACAGGTATGAAGTAGTCAAGAAACTCGATAAATATAAAAATGAAAGGCCATCGAAAAGCATTTGTTTTGAACTGTAATGTAATGATTTTCAAACATAAGTCTCCAATGGTCTCGTAATGTAATTCCACTTCTGATCTGTGTGTGATTCTGGTGAATTTGGAATTTGGCTGCAACAATGAAAAGTGTTTTGGGCAAAGAGCTTTCAAAATAGCGGCTGTTGTTGCTGTTTATGTTATAGCTCGACACTCCTTACAACCAAAATGAACTCCAACTTAACTTATGGCAGCCCTACGTAGCGAACTAACTGAGGAAAAAATCATACGTATGCTGATTTAAAAAATGCAATTAAAGCCAGCCTTGATACCCAGGCTTTAAACAAAACATTGGTTGTTCTTTGTCTGTAACTCAGCCAATTGGCAATGATGGGCAAATTTGGCTGTGGCGAGTGTTTGGAACAGTTTTCCGAATTTGATGGACTGGAGACTCATATGGTAGAGACACATTCATATTCTGAAAGCAATAATGAAGTTGAACTTGAAGAAGTAATTGAAGTTGAAACTCAGCAAAGCAAATGTCCTATAAATATAAATGGTAAATATCATTCTGAACCTCACAAGACCATAATCCAGCAACCTAATAAAAGTAATCAGAATAGGTATTCCCAAAAAGTTAAGACATGGAAATGCGACCTGTGTGCATATAAAAGCTCAAATAAGGGTAACCTTAAACAACATGTGATATCCAATCATGATAAATTAAGGTCATTTCAATGTGACCGGTGTGCATTTAAAAGCTCATATAAGGGTAACCTTAAACAACATGTGATAGCCAATCATGATAAATTAAGGTCATTCCAATGTGACCGGTGTGAGTATAAATGTTCTAAAAAAGATAACCTCAAAAAACATGGGTTATCAATTCATGAGAAATCAAAGCCATTCAATTGTGATCAGTGTAATTATAAATACTCTATAAAAGGTTCCCTCATGCGACATGTGAGGATAGTTCATGAAAAATTCAAGCCATTTGTGTGCGACCGTTGTGAATATAAATGTTCCCAGAAAAGTGACCTCAATAAACATATAATTGCAGCTCATGATAAATCAAAACAATTTAAGTGTGATCTGTGTGATTATAAGTGTTCCAAAAAAAGGTACCTCAAACAGCATGTGCTTGTAATTCATGAGAACTGAAAACCATTGATGTGTAGCCATTGCAAATAAAACAGATTAATAAAATAGTCATTTCAGTGTGAACAATGTCAATATTAAGGTTAACAAAGCATTATTTGTACCAGCATCGCCAATAATATTTTTTTAAACTTTCCAATTGGAACTATGATTATGCTCTAATATTTTTATTACACACGATGTCTATTGCATATCATCCCTGGGGATTTTAGGTCATTGTTGCATATAACTGGGATGAAATATGCACAAAATGTCTCACTTTTTTGTTATTTCCAGTGTCAAAAGTGAGGTAACAAGATATTTCAATAAAGTCCGATCTCAGCACCTAAAACAATTCGGTGTAAACCCCACCTTTATCGGAGTTCACATGAGAAGAGGTGACAAGAAATTGGCATATGAAAGGGGTTGTAAGGGTGGGTTTGTAGAAGTGGACGAAATATGGTTTAACAATTCAATGATGCTTATAGTGGAGAAGCTGAATATTCAGCTGAAGGAGGTAAATCTACTTGGTTTTAATACATATTATAAAACTGTTAAATGGGTATAAACTACTTGCATTTAACATAAATAGTACACATTACTTTCCCCAGGCCCATTATATTATTGCCAGTGACCAAAAGGATTGGGTTAAAGAAATGCTGTCAAATTCTGAGCAAAATTTAACAAACCAAATTAGCTTTTCCGGAGACTATTATGATGAAAAAGTAAGGTTAACATTAACATTCAGCAGATGTATGTATTACTAACTATTTCATTGAATTTCAAAGAACTTAAAAATGGAAGGGTGGGTATTTGATTTTGCTGTACTCATGTCTACAGCTGGAGTCATTAGAAGTTATGGAACTTTTGGAGAATGGATTGCAATACTCTCAGGTTAGAATATTTAGCCAATATATGATTGTTTAGAAACTTAGAGTTATGTCACACATTCTGCTTGGGAAAATCATCAATCTATTACGGAAGGCAGCTCCCAGATGGGAGGAATCCAAATAGTATACTCGGAGTATACTCCTCGGGAGAGGGAAAAGGGAAAATCCTTCGGAGTATACTCCGGGTTTCCTTGGTGTATACTCCAGGTTTCCTCGAAGTATACCCCGGGTTTCCTCGGGGAATTTTCCTCCCTTTTTACTTGCGCTCGCCAGGTGCGTAGGCCAAAGTTCCTCCTTGCAATCGTGTTTTGGAGAGGATTTTGAAAATGTGTGGAGTATACTCTGGAGTATACTCTGCAACACCGGAGTATACTCTGGAGTATACTCTGGAGTATACTCGGGGTATACTCCTATCTTTTCCTCCCATCTGGGAGATGCCTTACGGAACTCCTACACAGGAAGTTTCCGTAATAGATTGAACGCTTAACATAACATCACTGTATGTACAGTAGTACGGAAGTACAAAAATTTACATATATCTCAGGTGGCCCCTCCGTCTGGTTATGCCAATATTGCCAGAAGAATGACCCCGGACCTTGGCTTACGTCGTGTCAAACTGGGTCAGGAAGTTACACTCACATGAATAACGGATCAGGAATTCCTGCTACTCACAAGACTAGTTCTTTAATTTAATACCAATTAATGCAATAGTAAAAATTTCATTGTTCAACTGTCTTCTCCATCCATTAGTGTAATTATGCATAATTAAATTCAATTAAAAATATAGTATATTTAACGACATAATGACTGTATAATTAATTAACTACATGATCCCTTCCCTGATTGACTGTCCTGGCAAACCTCTGAACAGCATCTTGCAGCCGAAGACTCGACTCAGCATCGAGTTCATCCGATCCGTAGAGAAAGACGTGAAGCTTGGATCGGGTGGAGAGGCTGAGGAAGCCGGGAAGAAGGGAGGACACGGACTGAAATGATTAAAGATCTTTGCTATGCTTTAAATGTCATTAATGTCACATACAGGTTTGGAAAAAAGTATAATTTTTCCAAGCATACAGGTCGTCATATACTTGAATAAATCACGATCAGATCCAAATATACATCTTAGCGTAAAACTTCAAACACCAGAACTGGGATCACTTAAAGTTACCATTTTGGGGATCTAAGCTCAACAAATCGATTTCCCTTTCCCCATTCTATAACCACTTATTAGCTCATATCCAAGTACTTAACGCACCTTCATAAGAGCAATCCGACTCGTCGCGAAACACGGGCACGATATGAAGATGTGATACGTTTGATCCCTGATCCCCAGATCCATTCCACAGCAACACCTTCTAATCAGCTGGCCAGTACTCATGTCCTCCTCCTCTACCTGTCGGTCATCGAGGTCCCCGTCTAGCACGGCCAGATCCTCGCTCTCTGTGATGACAAAGACCACGGAGCCGGTGGACAAGCCGAGGGGGAGGGAGGTGAGGTGGTGTTGGTAGGTGCAGGTCTGGAAACAAGTATTTTTTATATCTGCTAATTGTTTGGTTTAATTGCAAATATATTACTGCTCTATCCTAAAATCACAGATACGAGTATATTATGCTTCTAGCCTAGTTATATTTTGTGATTCTTTAAATGTGTCTTGATAGGCCTGGGCTCCAGCATGAAAGTTTGAGAGATAGCCTTTGCTTGTTGGGCTTTGCTATACAATTTACTTACATTTCATGATAAAACAAATTGGGTTTAATGGTCTGAGACTCACCTCAAAGTTATCCTTCTCCCGCCACGCAGTCACATGCCCATCACACGTGGTCGCCACAACCGCCCGTGCGTCAGGCGTGAACCTTATTCCTGTCACACCAGGCGGCCGCAGCATGACGCGCGGTCCGGGTGGGCGGCGCATGCGCAGAATGCGCAGACACTCACCGCTGGTGGCTGAGAAGAGGAATGAGGCGCGGGGCGTG
>LR139528.1:0-33729 GCA_900659605.1 Tisbe holothuriae | reverse complement strand
GGGGGCTTTCTGTGCGTCGTCGGCTGCTGTCGGCGTCTCGGCGGTCTGTGATCTGGTCTTCGCGGCTGCTGTCCTGGCCTTGGTGGCTGTTGTGCTGCCCTTGGTGGCTGTTGTCCTGGCCTTGGCGGCTGTTGTTGTCCTGGCCTTGGAGGCTGCTGCACTGGTCTTGAAGGATTTGGCTGCTGTGGAGCAGGTCTCTTCTGTCCAGGTCTGGCAGGCTGTGGCTGATATGGCCTTGGTGGCTGTTGACCTGGCCTAGGTGGCTTATGTTGCACAGGCCTTGGTGGAAGAGGAGGAGGATTACCAGCTTGTCTAATGAATGGGTTCTTTGGCTCAGGAGTAATGACATCATTTGGCCTGGGTCTTCCAGCCTGAACATTGCCATTAGACTGGTAGGGGGTGGAGAATGGAGTTCCATGGTTGTTACCATGAGAAGCAGCCACATTAGCTGGAGCCTTGACCACAATCTCATTGTTGATGCTGAACTCATTGACAGAATCATCTACTCCATTGTTCTTGACCTCATGGGTCGGACGCGGCGGTCTTGGATGGTGCTGTTGGGGATGAGGACGAGGTCCTTGTGGTAGTGGCCGTCTGTGTTGTGGCTTTGGTGGAGGAGGTCTCTTTACTTGAGGTGGTGGAGGAGGTCTGCGTTTCGGAGGAGGTGGTCCACCACTGGAGGGTCTCCTGGGAGGAGGAGGTCTCCTATGATCAGGCTGCTTCTGGCTGTATGGGTTGTTTTGTGGAGGCAGAGGTCTCTGATTGTTATTGTTGCTGTTGAAAGCATCAAATGGTGGCATGTATACCACATCACCCCTGTTGCTAGACGGCCTCTTTAAACTTGGCAGGTTCATGGGTTGTCCAGGGACGATCTTGATTGCCATTGGCTGTCCCTCATACTTTCCAAAGAGATGACTCTGCTCAAACCTGTTGAGCACGTCCACAATGTGAGGGTCGGTGCTCTTGATGATGTGGTCGTTGATGATGAGCTTGTCATCGTCCAGGAAAAGCGGTTCGTCCTGATTGCGATGGTTCTTCAGTGCGTTGTACACGTCATGGGGAACTGCAACCACTGGTTCGTTCTGTGCTTGAAGGGACTGGAGCGTGTTGTGCTGGGTAAAGTCATCATCTCCCAGATCGATCCTGGGCTGAGCCTCCTGCCTATACGGGAGTGGCACCGGTGCGTTGGCATTTCGCTGGTGCTGCTGAAGGGGGATTGGCTGAGGTCTGACATTCTGATGCTTTGTGTTTGCAAACTTTCCAACGGGGATGAAATTTGGCTCCTCATTTGGAAGCCTTGCGAACTGAGGCAGCGGAACTGGTGGTGGACCCTGAACTCTCTTCTCCTGAGGTGGGAGGAGATTGACTGGAGCTGCAGTGTTCTCAACATCAGCCTTCCTGTTGATGGTGTTGCGTCTATTTGCGATGGCGCTCCGGATGGGGCCACGAAGTAATGTTGCCACAGCATCAAGGACAGGTCCAAGATCAACGCCACCAAGAGCTCCAAGCACACCACCGGCTGAGCCAATGGTACTTGTAGCTTCTGTATCAGTGGGGCTGCTTGGGTGAATGTCGGTAGCATGACTGGTCTCAAGCGGACGGGTGGGACCAATGCTAGCAGGAGTGGTGGAGCTGGGAGGCTCGATTATTTGAGCTCCTCCGCCAGGAAGGTTAATATCAGTAGTTGGGTATCTTGTGCTGCTCGCAGAAGCAAACGACTCCTTCAGAGAGCTGAGATGAGTTGAGTCGAAGGCAACGCTGGGTCCATTTGGTCTCGTCGACTCACTGGTGGCCGTGCTCGGCTCCAGAGGAGGCGCGGTCGTGGTAATGGGAGAGTCAGTCTTACTGATGAATGAGTTCTTAATGTCAGCCAACTGCGACGGACTGAGCTGAACCTTGGTTGTCTCCGGCTTTGGGCCGTCATTGAGCTCCAGCTGGATGCTAATGGACGCGGGCAACCTGGTCGTGCTGAACAGCGACGTGGACACCTGAGTAATCGTCTCCTTGTTCTCCGTCACACTCCCGCCAGCGTCAGTCGTGAAGTATGTGTACGTCTGGAACAGCGTCTTAATCTTGCCGTAAATGTTGGGGCCAAGAGAGAGATACTTGAACTCCTGATTCCCAGGAATAAGAGTGACAGACGGCTGCACACTTGGCACCGAGGACTCACTACCGTCGCGGTATGTCTCCGTGACGATGCTGGACGCGATCTTCGTCCTGGTCTTGGTCACCGTCCTGCTCTTGTCGATGAGCGTGGTGAAGTACGTGGACGTGGTGAAGTAGGTCTTGGTGAGGTACTCCTCCTGGGGCGCGGCGGTCTGCTCGATAGAGGGCAGTGTAGCCGTGGGCCTGATGTTGGCAGGATCGACCACAGTCTCGGCGACGATGTTGCTTGATACGATGATCTCGCTGCGGGTGACGGTCTGGCCGTTGATCAGCGAGGTCAGGTAGTAAGTGTACGTCGTGTAGTCGGTCTTGTAGATGGTCGGGGCGAGATCCAATGCCTTGAAGTAGCATCGTATATAAATATCATGCATAAATTGCGACTATTTTTATTATTCAGTTGTCATTATATTTTGGTAGAAAAGATACTCATACTTTTACAAATAAAACCACGTTAATTCTACTAGGATCAGGATACAAGGAAAATCGTACGGAATGGAACACTATCCGTCTTTAATACGGAACTTTTTTTCGTACTAACAGTAAATGATTACAAGTTCAATTCTCCTCGGTATCTATGTATTAACGCATATAGGTATGTTTCTAAGCCCATCTTAAAGTTAATCCGATATAGAGTCCTATTCTCGAAAAAATAAGTTGTGTAGTACTTCTAAGAAAAAACTCTCATATACGTTGCAGTACAAAAGAGAAGCTGCTTTCATCTAATTTATAGTCGTCGACCACATAGAATCATAATCGTATTACCGATGTGACATGTATGTTATTTCCTTACCGAGTTTCTCTGCACTGCGAATCCATCCCTGACTAGAGACGGCGCCAGTGTGAGCGGCACCTGCTCGCTGCCCAGCGCGGCGAGGTCGTCGGGAAAGGCGGGGTCTGGAAGGAGCGTCGGTCATAGATATACATAGTCAGGTCTAATCTTAGTGTTTATGTAGAAGAAGGTCAGTTGTATGTACGTATAATGGAAAGGTTATATGAAAAATTTAAGTTTAGACTGGTTTTGAACATATTGAACGCCTTGGGTTTGATCTACTTTTTGTAGTTGGAGTACATGCAGCTGGAGAAATGTTCCCTCGCTACTCCACTTTAAGATTACGTTCAACTGTTAAGCTTTTTCTGCTACCTTAGAAAGAAGATTTGGTAATTTTTTGACATATTTTTATATAAACTAGAAAGAGTCATTTGAAGTACATAGCTAGTCTAGTATTCTTTTAGTTTATTTGTCCCTACTCACCTTTGACGACGACCTCCACATCCCCAATCTGCTTGATCTGGAACTGCCGCTCGTCTCGCTTCTGCAGCAAGTGCTTGTCTCGTTCTAAGGGGTCGTCTGCTGAGTAAAAGTCGTCAGCATCGTCGTCTAAGTCACCTGAAAACACAGTCAGAGTCCAGAGTTAGAGCAACATTCTTTAATATGTAATAATGCGCGGAAATGAAACAAACAACAGCACACGTTCAACATTTATAGTTCATTTTTGTATAGTTTTATCATAATTTTCAACAATTGTTTTGTTCATGTCTTGTCATTATACAGTTTTTAAAACATTCCCTTACATACTTTTTAACTGTTAAGTGCCCATTTTGACGTTACATCTACTTTAGAAAAGCCAAACCAATTTACTGCCATTTTAGAATTAAATAACATGGCACGGAAATAATCTTCTTCATTTTACCTGTTTAACTCTGCGCGATGTATAATTAATCTTATCTTCGTGGTATTTACACATCTTCTTAATTGAGCAAAATGTCATGAAACTTTTGAGGTGCATAATCAACTACGATTTACACCCGCCTTTAAGTGATGACTTTTTTAAAAATAGCTTGCGAGAAGGGAAGTTGGAGCTGAAGAGCGTTTCTTCAACTATTCTGGTTAATAATATCTCTCTAAAAGTTATGTATTTTGTATCATCTTCTTCTTCTTCCTTCACTCTTCTTCTGTCGCTCCCTAAAAGGTGAATTATACCAAAAACGTAGAACTCTCTAAACGCGCTCATAACCCACGCCATTCTGTAGTTGTCTTTGCACTTTTGACTCGAATTCATATTTATAACATTCATATTCTTTTTCACATTATCTTTACTTAGGTCGAGGAGAGAGGCCGTGTGAAGGACCTGGATTGCACCTCCTCGGCCAACGGGGTGAGACTAGATTCCAATTCTAAGTAACTAAGTTCGCCGCCAAGCGCGCCAGAAAGATCTGACGATGACGAGTCCAAAACAGGCACCGGAGTCATCTCCAGCCGCTGCACCGGGCTCGGCGCCAACAACATTGACACGTCCTCGTCCTCGTAGTCCATGAACTCCACGGCCGCCGACCGCCGGATCCGCTCCGGCTGGATCGTCACTGTGCTCGTCACGACGTGGAACTCGCCCGGGCTCTTGCCAGACACAAACTTGGTCGTGATGGAGGTGATTGGTGTCGGTTTGGCTGGCTCCACCGGCTCCACAGGGGCGGCAACGACAGCTGCGGAAGGCTGAAGCTGGCCGGACGGGTCAAGGTTGACCTGGGACAGGATCTGCTGGTTCAACAGCTGCTGCTGCTGAGCGGCAAGCTGCTGTGCTTGCAACTGCTGCTGCTGTTGAAGCTGTTGCTGCAGCTGGGCTGCAAGGAGTTGCTGCTGAAGGTCTGCTGGCAATAGAGTTGGCTGGATTTGCTGCTGTTGTTGCTGCTGCTGAAGTCCAAATCCTTGAAGTCCTCCCAGAGAGGCTCCTAGGTTACCCTGCGTCTGAGTCGGCCTGATAATGGTCTCAGTGCTGAACTCGGTCGCCGTCACCACAGAAGTCTTCTCATCAATGAGTGTGGTCTTGATGAGCCTTCCACGCAGGGTGATGGGAAGAACAGTGGACTCAGTGTTGGTCACTGTCCTAACCATGGTGCTTGTGTGGGTGATGAACTGAGTGGGAGGCAGAGAGGGTTGGGCTGGTGCAGCACCAAGAACACCTAACTGACCCAGTTGCTGAGCCAACGCATTATTGTTGTTGTTCTGGCCCAAGAGTGGGTTGGAATTTGAGGATGGGAGTTGTCCGCCCAGCAGTTGCAGAAGCAGCTGGTTGAGAAGAGCTCCCTGATCCACGGGCTCAATGATCTGAGTAGTCACCGGCTGAATGTTGTAGATTGTGGAAGGAACAATATGGGAAAAGGAGGTACGCTGTCCTCGAATTCTGGTTGGTGTAAATACAATAGCAGTTGTCTCGGTGGCTCTGAGGGCCTCAAATGTGATCAACTTGGTGCCAGGAGTGGGCTGGTTGGTCAGAGCATTTGCATAGATGACAGGGCTTCCTTCAATATTGGTGGACTTGAGTGCAGTGGCAGCAATCACTTCCAGACTGGGGCTGGTAGTGAGAATGTCTCTCAGCTGATCCCTGCCATTCTCTCTAACGGGAATGACAGTCATAAATGGAACCTGATGTGTGACAGTGATGGCCTCGGGCACAGAGTTCTGAGAGCTCTGGAGTTCAACATCGGCATAATCATAATCATAGTCATAATCAAAAAGTGACGTCGGGGGAGGAGCGGTCGGCCGGCGGAATGAGGATTGTCCTGAAGAGAACCTATTGGACGAGGGGCGAGGACGGAATCGGTTGGTTGCTGGACGCCTGGTGGTGGTCGTGGTGGTGGTTGCAGGCCTGGGCCTGGTGCGAAGTCTATTTCTGTTGGGGTTGAATCTGGATCTTGATCGCGTACTTGTCTGGTCTACTTGGCGACGAACATTATTGCTGGCTTTACTGGTGGACGCCGCCTTGGTGCGACTGTCCGAAGAACTGGAATAGAAAGAAGGTTGCTCATAAGCAGATGTTTGCTGCTGTGGCGGGGCCTCGACTGCGGCATAGGATGAGGAGTAGTAGGGGTCAGCGGAGTAGGCTTGAGAGGAGTACGGGTTGGTGTTGGCGCTGGTGGCGGCGGAGTTAGAGGTCTTTTTGGAGGAGGAAGCGAAGGCAGTGAAGGGAGGGTTCACCTGGGACTCAAAGTACTGGGGCTGGTGCTGGTTGTAGCGGGACTGGGAGCGGGTGCGAGTGGCATAGGTCTGACGCTTGCGAGTCCGCGTGCCGAAATCGCCGTTGTAGTTACTAACCTGTCTCTTACGGCGACGGCGGCTCTCTCCGACAATCAGCGGCTCGTCAGAGTCCACGTTGCCCTGGCTGAGAGCCTCGGGCCTGGGGCGGATGAGTGCATTGGGCCTTCTGCGCTTGAAGAGTGAGTTGATACGTGACCTAGCACGCTCACGCTGAAGGCGGAGACGATCTGTGTTGCTTCTGAAAGAGGATGGGGCGGCGACGCTGTCTTCCTCGTCATCACTGGCGTCGTTCTCCTTGGGTCGGCGGACAGTTTCAGTCCTGGAGGAGACAAAGATGGGTGTCCGGCCTGGGGCACCCACGGGGAATCTGGGGACAGGAACTCGAGGTCTGGAAGTGGTCTCAGCCTGTGTGTTAGGCTCAGTCGTCTCTACTGTTTCATTGTCCTTGTTCTTGCTTCTCAGCTTCTGAAGCTGCAGCCTCTGCCTCTCTTTAAGGCGAGCCCTGAAAGGGTTGGGTCTCCTCAAACGAAGGTTGGGGATGATCTTTGGCTCGGATGGAGCTGAGGTGGGAGCTTTGCTAACGCTGACACCAGCTCCAGTGGAACTGACTCTGGAAGGATCAATGCTGGACGCAGCTGAGGGGCTGATGCTGCCAGCTCTGCTGCTACTAAATCTGCTTAGACCACGCTTAGCTGAACTGCTTGAGAAAACCCGCCCACTGCTGGATGGCTGAATGAGGGAGCTGGCAGGAGAGGCAATCAATGTCGGGGTCGTCTCACTCCTTGTGATGATGGCCACTGTTGTGCGGGTGAGTCCACGTGGTCTGGCATTAAGCCGGCTCCTGGTGCGGAACAGGTTTGGCCTGATGACAGGAGTAAATGCCCTGCTGGAAGCGGATGCGGAAGAAGAGCTTCCAAGAGTAAAGTCCTGATCCAGATCCTCAAAGTCCTGAGAAGATGACAGCTCAGGAGCACCAGTGGAAGAAGGATCAATCTCTCCAGACTCCAGCTCAGGAGCACGAGTTGGCTCAACAAAGAGACCTCCAGCAGCAGTTGGCTTGATCAGCTCGGGCCTCTCAGTGAAGCGGATGTCCTCAGCATCACTGGGTAGGATGTTGAGATGCTCAGTCACGGATGCGGGCAGGATGTCGGTCCTGGTCTCCTCGGATGAGTTGATGATGGTGTTGTCCCCGTCGATGGAGGTCGTCCAGTACGTGAACGTGGTGAAGAAGGTGACACTGGGCTGGACAGAGGTGGGGGTGATGGACACGGCGGCGCTGGCAGTGTTGGTCACAGTCTCAAGGTTGCTGGTCACATAGCTGGTGCCATTCCTGAACAGGGTGGTGAAGTAGGTGAAAGTGGTGAAGAATGTCTTCATGACTGGAGTGGCTTCAGTGACAGCAACAGATTCAGCCTCATCAAGCTCATTGTCAAGATGGCTTTCTGTAACAGCAATATCATCCTCGCTCAGTTCAAGCTGTGGAGTCTTCTCGGTTGTGAATGCCTCTGGCTCATCTTCAGCAAAGACAATGCTTGTGGTTGTTGGTGCAATCTCAGGGGCTTCAGTAACCTCAGCCTCGGTAGTCACGCCAAGGACGATGAAAGAGTCAGTGGTAGTAGCACTGTCCTCAAGATCATCCTCGGTTGTGGTCAACTCCTTCTGGAGCTGAACATCCCTAGCAATGGAAGAGTACTCCAGACGCCTGGGGTTAGCAGGGCTAGCAGTGGTCTCAATCTCAAGAGTCTTGGATTCGGTTGGCTTAATGGCTTCATCACTGCTCGTGTACACACCACTGGACTTGATGTTGGAGTAAATCTCAGATCTGGTGCTGATGGACGAAGTTCCGTCAACAAACAGAGTGGTGAAATATGTGTAAGTCGTGTAGAACGTCCTGAAGATTCCATTTACCTCTTCATTGAGCTCAAGCGGCGTGTCTGGATCCTCATTGATGGGGCTGGATCTGGGCTTCTCAGCCAGAGCAGCAGCCTTGCTGTTGGGACGGCCAATGAATCCCTTGGTGAAAGGAGTCCTGGCATTGGCAGTTGACTCAGCACTGCTGGCAAACAGGCAAGTGCTGTCCACCTCGCAAGAGCTCTTCAGGGATGCCAGATCTGACGGCTCCAGGATGTTGGTCAGGGTGACAATGTTGGAGATGACCTCCTCACGGCTCTTGACCCTTGTGGTGGACGCGCGGAAGAAGGTGGTGAAGTAGGTGTAGGTCGTGTACAAGGTCTTGTAAACAAGTTCCACATCAGAGTTGGGGTCCAAGGAGCCGGACAATTCATTCAGCTCTGGGACGGCGGTGGCCTTGGGGATGGCGGACTGGGTAACGGCTGGGGGAGCTGAGGAAGGGTTCAGGCTTGTCTTAAGAGTGATTCTTGGCCGATTTCCGAAGAAATTACGTCTGGAAGTGCTGGCTGCAAGCAGACTCTTCAGTGGGTTAATTCCAGATGTGATCTTAGGGATGACAGAGGGTGTTGCCCGCTCAGGAGCTGATGTCCTGTGGCTTTCAATAGGCTGTTCAGATGACTCCAGCTCGGCAAAAGGCTTGGCAGTGGAGTGAGATGGATTGAACTCTCTCACTTGCGTGGGAACAATCTTGGGCAGGTGGAGCTCCTTCCTAGTCTGCGTGCTGAAGGTCTTCTTGGGCCTGAAGATCACGACAGTGTCGTCAATGGTGGTGGTGAAGTCAACAAAGCCAATGTAGGTGACCGAGTCCAGGGTGGATTTGGTTGCCTGCTGCTCAATGGGGGCAGCAAAGCGATGTCTGGACGGCTCAATCTCATTCTCATCATCAATGGCGTTCTCAGCCTCAATGCTGGGTGGCGTGGGGATAACAAGCTCGCCGTCCTCCTTCACTGTGAACGTGGCCAGGGAGGGCTTCTTCACCGGGGACGGGTCCAGACCCTCCACGGCGTCATCCTCAATGGCGTTGCCGTTCTCAATGCTGCGGGCGCGGATAGCATTGGAGCTGAAGTAGTCGCCGGACTTGTCTTTGTTGTTCTCCTCTCGCAGGAGCTCCTCCAGCTTCACGGGCTTGGAGGACGGCTTGGGCCTGGCGCCGATCCTCCTGGTGGGGATGGAATCGTCGGAGAGGGGCCTGGACGGGCTGATGGTCTGCTCCTCGGGGAAGGTGTAGTTGGGGTCGGCTGGGTCGGTAATGCGGCCGACATTTCCTCCGTAGACCGGCGTGGCTGAGATAACAGGAGGATCAGAATAGACCTTAGCGAGCGGGGAGACGAGCTGCGCGTAGTGTCCGTCAACAAACGTCCTGTAGTGGTGCACGGTGTGCTCCGTCGTCTGTCTGCCGTGCACCTCATAGCTGGTGCTGGAGGAGAACAGCCCCGTGGGGAGCGCGTCCGGCGCGGCCGGGGCGGCCACGCGGAAGTACTCCCGCGTCGAGGTGCTCTCCACCTTGGCGTACTGGTCGTCAATGTCCGTGCCCTTGTGGTGCGTGTGATACTCGGTGGTGGGGCCGCGGGTGAGGAACGTGGCCGCCGTGGACGTGATCACTCCGATCGGGTGGCGGCCGTTGCGCGTGGCGTCGGGGTACAGCGTCGTCGTGGCGGACAGGCTCGGGTCCAGGACGACTTCTAATGCGCGTGCAGTGAGGAGGGTGAGTAAGGGTGGGAGGGAGGGAGAAGGTGCCGATTCGGAGGAGGTGGAAGTGAAATGATGGAAAGAGAGAAAGGGAGAGAGAGAGAATAATACATGAGTTAGCTTACTTCAAAAGTAGATGGTTTACTATGGACATTCTATGTAAAGTGGAGCTGCATTGTCTAATTAAAGAGTCCATAGTGTTAGATGTACTAATTGTACAATGGTATAGTGTTAGGAAGCTGTTCTGGGGTTAATATGCAGCAATTAATTTAAGCAAAAAAGCTTGTAGTTGTCTTGTAAACACTCTTAAGCATCGATTAAAGCAAAAGCTAATTTATGTTAAATATCCTGTCCATAAAATTTCAACAAAGAATCATTAATATCTTTGCATTATTCTTGTTATTATGATATGTAGCAGCAAACAAAGAGAGAAGCGAAGATATGAGGATGTCTTAAAGATACAAAATGCAAGCAAGCAAAAGAAGTGCAGAGAGATTTAGATGAGATGCAAGGCGTGAACAACGCACCGAAATGTGTTAGAAATAGGTTTAATATGCAGAGAGATGGAGCAAGAGCGTGATATGTAAGGTATACTCAGTTCAGTCGGCAGGTGGGGGTTGTAGCTTCAGTAGTATCCTTTGTATGTGCTTATAGGGTCCA
Source organism: Tisbe holothuriae (assembly GCA_900659605.1). Taxonomy (NCBI): domain Eukaryota; kingdom Metazoa; phylum Arthropoda; class Copepoda; order Harpacticoida; family Tisbidae; genus Tisbe; species Tisbe holothuriae. The sequence continues at coordinate 23,270 of LR139528.1, read as the reverse complement.
CTGTCTTCAGAGTAATGTTTCACATGATACACTTTGTGGGTCATTTTTAAGCACTGTCGCTGTAAACTTGAAAGCTTGTTTCATATGTAGGCAGTTGTTTGGCATGTTTCATGATTGTCGTTGGTAAATAAGCACTGTAATCGTTGGCACTGGTCAAAAAAGCTCTGTCACTGATATTGATTATAAAAGTTAATTTTAAAACATTAAACTCATTTAATAGACTTTCCTAGCTATTTAGTAATAAATATATAAGGTCGAAATAAGCAGTTCATTTGTCAAAATATAATAGATTGAGAATAAGATTGTGTTTTAAAAGCTGTATTCGGTCATAATGGTGACAATCAAGTAGATATAGCGTCGTCGCAGCTCGTCTGCATAAAGCAAATTTATAAACGAATGTAATAATAAAATATCAATATATCAATATCTTTTAAGAGTCAAACTTACTTGATGGTCCACCAGGAATTCTCTGACCGGCGGATATCCGTGTGGTAGAAACTGAAAGAAAGAGGGAGAAATGAAACATTAACATAGCGTCATAACTCCATTTAATACAATCTTCATTCCCGGCTAAATACACAATCCACTGACCCATGTCTGCTATCACGGATCATATGAAGAACGCTTCCAACTCTCTCTCCACTGACCAGTTCATGACGTGTAGCGAAAAAAACTTTCTCTCCCTCTTCTTCTTCTGTTGACTGACTGTGTCAGGAATGTGCAAAAAAGTGAAAACTGGATTTCTTCGCCGCAGGCGTGAAAATAATGATCTGGATTTCTAAGCGGTCAAAAGGCATTTAATTCATAATGTGCCGCCATCTTTTGTTCCGTAATTAACAGCAGAATGATGACGAAGCCTATTCGTGAAAGTGCGGAAAATGTTTAAGGCCTTTGCATGATCTTTTTTTCTGAATTGTTAAATGATGCAACCAGCGAACTCACGACATTTTCAAATTCCCATTTTTAGAGCAGAGATCGATCGCATCGATACCATGAAAATCATATTTGAGTGACGTCTTCTTCCCATTATGTTGTCATTGTCAATTATCGCACCCTTGACTGACCAAGGACAAAACTCAGCTGTTGCATTGTCTCAAAAGTGCTTTTAATCCTCTTCTTCTTTCCGGGATGCCCTTTTTGGGGGCGACCAGGAAACGACACAAAAACCAAGAAGATGCGCCAAGGTTAAGAGAGCTGTAGAGGGTTTAGATATTGCAACCCCTCTAGCCTGTTAAAAAGGGTCTTTAAAAGCGATGCATTGTTGTATTCTATGCGAGTGTCCTTGCTATGCTAGCATCCATCAGTCTTCTTCTTCCATTTCCACAATAAAGCAGCGACCGCCATTTTGTTCACCCATTAACCTGCCCTTTCTTCTTCTCATCTCTCGCTTGGAGCAAAAGAAAACCAATAAGCCACTAAAACCCTCTCTGGCGTGTCTTCATCTCGCGCTGAAGAGTTTTCGAGCATTGCGCAACGCAGACAGGGTTTATAATGTCAGGGGAAGCAGGAATGCTAACTGGGGGGAAGAAAACTTATTCTTCTTTGTGAAGGCAATCGGGTCCATTTTCAATTTAAACCTCGGTGAAGGACAGCTGGATTAATGAAGGGAAAGAATCTTCGTTAACCCCGAAATTGCCAATTAGGGATTATGTTCGTTCATCAGGCGTCTAGGATGGTATTTTGCATACTTTAACCTCTGTTTACACAGTCTGGAATGAAGGTTTGGCGGATCTAGGAAATTTGGGTATAAATTGTGCTCTTGAACCATATAATTAGATACAAACGGATGCTGATAAGGTACGTAGCAAACATCTAAAACCGCAAATGTACCATAAATCAGCAAACGTTTGTTGTCCACACTTCAATAGAGTGGAAAATTAAACACACATTTCTTTTTAAATGTCACATTTGTTAGTCTGTTAGTAGCGGTTGTGTGTAATTGGATTTGAACCGTATACGGAAGCAGAATAAATCGTTTAAAACATGCCTCATTCACGACTTCTTGCTGTTCCTTACATCATTAACGACTTCTTTTCAGTCGGTTTAAAATGGATGCTGCTGCCCTTTAAAAAAGAAACAAGTCTGGACAACTTTGACAACTCAGGTGGGCGAAAAGAGGAAATAATGCATTAAATGCCTTTAACGAGCATTCGTGATCGTTTTATGGGCCCAAGTCTTAAGGACACATAACTGATTTGTTGTATATTGCATTGCATTGAAGAGAAAATTGCCTTTCAATACTCATTCCCACCCACGAAATGGCAAAGGACATAAATTTGACCCAATTTTGACACAAGGGCGTGGGTTCAACTTTTTTGCACGCTGAATGCAAATGAACTTGATTGCAATTAGAGTTCTCTACGTACGTTCCAGCACACAATATCTAATGGAGGTCAGGTCTACTAAATAAAATGCTGCTTCCATTGTTTGACATTTTGAGAGGAGGAATTTGGAAGGAAGTGCCTCCAGCGAAAATAGGCACAATGATAATACAATGTAGTTCCTCAAATAGGATTCTTTCCTGGGCCATAGAGTGATATTTCAGCCAAAGTCAAGGATAGCGACGTAATGTATACAAACAGCAAAATGCTCCTTATCCCCCGCTTGACTCTGATAGCAGCCATTTGTTACTTATTCTTCATTGGAGAAAATAACCAATCCTACCCTCCCATGCATTATTCATTCCCTAAACTGGTAATTACGGAGGAGAAGTCTTAATCGTGCACTATTATATCCATATAATGATCATCCTGACTACGATAATGATTCCCCTTTTTATGCAGCCAAAACTTGAACCAACTGTTGCTGCGTCTTGTTGTGATTATTACGACTGCTATTTTCTTCATTCTTCCCAGCTCATAATCATCATGTGTTTGCAGCAGCGATGCCTCGAGCGCCATTTGGCCTTCTTATAAACGCTGCTGCTCCTGTCCTTGGTAAATTTGCGGCTCTCATTTCGACAGATTATCTTACTTCTTCTACACAACACAAGTACTACTATGATCGTATATCAAAAAGTAAAGCTCACGTCGACTACTAAAACGAGTGAGATGACCGTCAAAATATAAAAAAGTCTTCGTGTGCTGTATCGAAGCACGTTGAACGTGACCAGCGATTGATATGCTTACGTCGTGTAATATGTGAGCATAAGGCGATCCTTCATCCGCTGTTTGCATATAGAGCGAAAGTTCCTCGTTTTTGCGCTCTTTTTACCTTCACCCCTTCCGTGACCCCCTTTTGTCTCTCACTCGCTCTTAATGGATGATATCATAAGGCACGGGATGCTCAATATCCCTAAACTAGACTTACTACATGACCCATGAAACCATTCTGGCACGAGGTTTATAAAAAATAGCGCTCGCACCATTTTCATTTCCTTTTGGCGGAGTGAGTCTATCTGAGATGTATCTCAAGGTCGGTTTTTGCGCCGGGCAATATGGAGAAGGAGGAGGAACGAGACTGATGATGAGAGAAGAAGAAGAGAATAAAGAACACAAAGATGGCAATCAGCAAAGAAAGAGAGAAAATGAGGTGATGGCTGCCATGTCTAAATGGACTGAAAATGGAGCAGCGTTATTATACGCCGTATTCTGACGCAGAACGAACGTTTTATACGTTCTCCTCCATGTGCAATGTTCGATTCATCATGAAGTATAAGGATCTGCTTCTTGGAATAACGGCGCAAGCGTGAAAATCGCATTTGCATCGTTTAAAATGCCACGATTCTGCCCGCTTCCAGAAAGAAAATGGAGATATCTCTCTTGAGTAACCTTTAGATGCTCAAAGTGGCAGAAAATGAAGGAAACTCCTTCTGTGGATAAAAAGCTTGTCTGTCTGGCAGTCTCACGATATCTACAAATATACAGACAGAGACTCAATCACGCGGCCAAAACAAGTCCATATCTTGAGGAAGTTGAGCAAGAATAGCTGACCATGAAATATAAATACATAAGAAGCGGGATAAATTATCCGTATTTAGCACAAGATGCAGTTATACACATAAAGCTCACAACTCTTGTATGCACGATGATGTTCTTTTGCGAATTCTAGTTTGCCTTGACCGATTGCAAAGAAGAAAACAAGTTCGTGCAGATATATAAATTATATTGATGGTCTTATGGAGGATTTTTAGCATGCAAAAATGTTATGATTGTGGTTACGACGGTTACGTCATATGATGCCGAATTTAGTCCCAAGTCATTAACATTCTCTGTAAAAATAACGTTTTATATGCATCAAAGCAACCTTTTCAAACAAAAACCGGGTTAATTTGTACAATCAGATGTGGTCAACATCCATCAAAAAGAATCAAATCAGATAAATTACAGCCACTTTTGAGGAAAGGAATTAGGTTGCAAATCGCCGGTAGCGACTCGGGGAAGAAGGGAAACTGTCCATTTTTTTGACGTTTTGAAGCCCATTTTTCTCCATAATAATGTTAATGATATGCCTGGTTGCACCGTCCTGCTTCTGGCGAGGCCAAGGAGGTGTTTTTGACCATGAGGAGGTTTGCTTTAAAAGAATGCGGTTCGCTTGCCAGCGGCGGCAAGAGTCCTTTTGCCCTACTTCATGTCTTATTTTGGAACCGTCGAGGCCAATGAGCGTAAACTCGGACTAATGTCATTTCTAGCAGCTTTGAGCAATATGATAATGTTGTTTAGTTGCAAACAAAAGGTTGTTTACAAGCACGTGAGAGGTCATTAGGGGTTAACCAGAAGGACGGAGATCCTTTGAGCAGGAAACGAGGTAATCGCTTAATTAGCCGGAGAAGAAGCGCGCGACACCGACAAGGGCTGGAGTGATGTTGTCCTTGGATGAGGAGGAATCCGTCAATCCGGGGCATTCGTCATTTAGGAGGAAGACAGCACAAGGTGAAGAAGAGTCACATTATCATAGTGACAGCACTCTTCAAGAGTTCAGATAACTGCATTATCAGGTCTTAAGCTAACTGTTATTTCAACATCATCTCTTTTCCGATGTCCAAATGATGTCTATAGCTATGGCAGACCCGTATTCCAAAGGAAATTTCATGGCCGTAGACATGTGTAACCCCAAGATTAGTCCTTTTTACAAGGGTTAAGCATACGACACTGCACAAAAAGCAGTCTTGATGGATCATGCATCCAAGTGCAAAAAGGTCTGCTGGCACTCTTAACACAAGTTAAGGTTAAACAGCGTGTAATACACGTGCCCGACGCTCAAAATGCAAAAAAGAGCTTGCGTGCAATTATTATTCGCGCCACCTTTTTGCACTACACGCAATGAGGCTGGCTGACCTCTGCGTGCAATTTGTGCGCTAATAAAAGGCCGGCTTTTTACGATAATAGATGATGTTTGGTGTCTGTCCGCCCTTTTGATTGTTTTATGGACCGTTTTCATGGTCATTAGGCAGATAGGCGTCCGCACATATATTTAATAATGGGTGATATTATTAGAAGGCATTGTTTCTTCTCACTGAAGGTCGCCAACAGGCGCGGAGAATCCATTGGAATTTTATTAATCCGTGTTATTATTTGCTGAGTCACGGATAATAGGGAAATACAAATTAATAGTTTCTGACGCGTATTTGACGCAATGTTGTTCGTGTTTTGTAATTTCCGGTTTCGGACAACAGCAACAAAAATATGTTGACCTGAGGCACAATTCACATCGCATACGCAGGAAGTATTAAAACAAAAACGCTAGATAACCGGTTGTCTTTAAGATGGACGTTTTTCGCAATATTGTGATTAAAGAGACTTCCTTTAACAGCAAAAACAGATGTTTCCTGAGGCAATGTCACAGGATAACAATATGGCCATTCAAGGTGAAGAAAATTGCATGTTGCCTACAAAACAATCTTCTCACGTATTAAAAACAAATAATCCGCATCAGATTTGTTTAGAATCAAGGTTGTGCTTTGACATTTAACGTTGAATATTAAGACATTTGTACTTCGTGCTAGGATGTATTAATATGTATTACATTTTCGTAGACAAAAAGGGGACCTTGGAGTGAGCTAATGCTATTATACAATACAGAAGCAACTCACGTAATAATCCGACAGGATGCTGGCTATTATTATACACCAAGAAATTGTAGGATATCAACCATTAGGAATAGGAATAGTATTTTACATTTCCTAACCCCAATATTTTTTTACAACTTTAGCCTAGAGCCGCTGCACCTAAAGGTAGAGTAGCGCCCGATGTCCGCTTTGCAGCTGTTGTGTAGAATTCGAATATAATTTTATTCTTTTTATAAGCTCAATATTATAAATTTTCTTCAAGAAAAGCGTTTTAATGCATATAAAAGTTAAAACGGTTATTCTAGTATATTATACTTGAGCAAAAAAAATTATGCTATACATAATATTTTAGTAATATTTTTCGTTATCAATTCTTCCCCCAATTTGTCTTCTTCCTCCTCGTCCTCTCCTGGTCAGGCAAGGCAGCTGATTAAGTTTGTCCTCCACTCCTCAGCTCTCTTTAGTAAAAAGGGAGGAGAGACGCTCAGCGGCCTGCTCTGCCTGCGGACGGGACATATTTAACCAGACGACATTACTTTAGCCCTAAGACAATGTGTGCGGAATTCTTGAGCGTGGCCGCAAAAGGGGGAAATTGGTTTTGCTTCGCTATAATTCAAAGCCGCCAAAACTTTACTCCAGGAGGATGTTTCCCAAGATTCTAAAAAAGAACCTTGGCAAAAAAACAATTTTTACAATCGATCCAGGGCGGTAAGTGTAGTAAATATGAACAAAAACTGACAAGTTTCGTGTTCTACAAACTCCATGCATATTACGCTGCTGCTTTTTCTTACCCTTGAATACCCAGAGGGCGTTGTTTATGTATTAAAAAGTAGAAGATGGGACATGAATATTATGTAGGGCGTTTTTTTTACTTTCATAATAGGCCTCATGAATATCGTATTAAACTGAGGAGGAGAAAATTGCGACTTGCCACCGTAAGATATGAGCAGGCCTGGGAACGACAATAGCTTTCAAATCATGAGATACGTCGTTTATATTAGCAACAGCAGCAGATATGCGTGTCTTGTACCCACTTCCTTCCTCCTCCGCGTGTAATTAGTGCATATAATCTGCCTATTCTTTATTTTCTCAACATTGTAACCTTTGACTTGAAGATAGAGAGACAACGGTAGCGACTAACTCGAAACCAAAATATATCTCTTTGTGACAAAGTTCAAAGACCTTTCTCTCGTTTTTTTTTCGCGTGTTGTATGAAACCATTATAAATGCCCTCATCTGTGACTCGGTTGTTTCCATAAATTCCTCGTTACGGCTCCTTATTTCCCGTTCCTTAAAAACGCCAACATTCGATCCATTAAGAAAGGTTTCGGTCTGATAACGCTGCTAATTGGAATCGACTTCTGATCACTTTTACCAGCTGCTTCGTCTTTGTTGTATCCTTACCTAAAAACAATCAGAATGCATACGTGTTAAATCGGTTATTGTTGTAATAAATGCAGTGAAAGTGAAAGCCAGCCGTTTTATTCTAATACGTTACGGCTCATAAATAATCACTGTTTCTGCTCAACGCATGAGCAGAATATTAACGGAGAAAATATGCCGACAACTCCTCTGATGACAGTGTGACGAATCAAAGACAATTTTAAGACATAAACCGCAACTCTCCATTTCCAAACACCCACGATTGGGGGGAGAAAACAACTCCGCCATTATCATTTGAGCGCATCGAGGAGTGTGCATAGAAAAGGTATTTTCAAACCATGCAGGTAGTTTTCTTCCTTTTTTCAAAGATTTAAGCTTTCCATAAGATGATCATCATGCTAGGCTTTGAAGGAGAGAGAGAGAGAGAGAGAGAGAGAGAGAAAGAGGAGAAAGAATGCGCATGAAGCGCACCGACCTATTTTCTCTTTTTTCCAAGACAACACAACCGTCGGATGAAAATTGAAACAGATCGATCAAATTCGATTGTCGCTATCCGGACACAAAAGTCTTGCTCCATAAAATTATATCAGCTCTCTGTAGCAAAAAAAACAGTGAGAGCAAAAAATGTGTTAACACGTCTAGATTATTAATACTTTTATCACTTCATGATTAATCTAATGCAGGTCGGTTTTTTGTTGTGGTCCCAGCAACATCAAGATCCATTTATCTCTGCTGCCCATTTGTTTCTTCTTCTTCCGGCGCCTGGCAGCTGCTCACTTACATATTATGTTTTACGACTGAGGCTCCTTTGAAATGTCCTTGAACATTTTTAAACAAGGTCATTCTTTGAGCCTATTAAAGGCGCTCCACTTTAGGGCTAAATTGGGATAATACAGAACAGGGCGAGGAGTCTGGAGTTGGGTCAGATACGTGACAATTTATTAACCCCAGAGATTAAAACTCTGATTTTTGTACTTTTTTCTTCATCGGGAAATGGAAATGTTTATGTGGCCTTAACGTGTCAGTCAATCAAAGAATACACAATATTATTTTGTTTTTGAAGAATTTGTTGTGCAAAAATTTTCAAAGGAACTTTATTACATTGATGACAGAGGAAAATGTGCTTTTAAAGTTCTCTGGAAAAATATGGAGTGTTACAATATTCAGGGAAATAAATGGCAGGTACAATATTATGGGTGTGTTTACTTCGAAGAAAATGATACAATAAATATGCAAATCTAAACAATATTTCGGTTAAATAATACCATGAAGTGTTCTACAAATACATGTTTAACTTGCATCAATTCGACTGTGAAGCAGTGAAATGACCAAGTTTAGAGATATAAAAAGTTTTATTTATCACGGCATTGCAACCTGAACAAAAGGCTTTGCTCACTGAATACAAAGTAATGCCCATTTACAGCAAGTGGAGAAGAGAAAAAAGGGCCTCGTTTTGAAAAGAGTGTTTCCTTTATAACCTAAAAAGTGCATCATTTTGAGCTAAAAAAAAACTTTCCCTTTCTCTCCTTCCATAATCTGTTGCTGCATTTGCCGGAACAAGAATAGGGTTTTAACAAGGCTCGGTTGTGTGCCTTATTAGAGATGGTTAACACTCATTTAGTAGTCTCTGCATATGGCAACATTTATATTCACAGTAGTAGGATATCGTGCTCTCAGATCCCTTTCCAGACTTCCTGTCTCTCTTCCTTTCTTCGTTTCTCCGAGACTGCTGCAACGAGCATGACCTAATTTTCTCCACAAGCCGTGTGCTTGACTTTGTCTTGGTCGTTATAATTCGCTACTTGGAAAACAAACAGAGCGATTCTTCTTCTTCTTTTCTCTGTTCCTTGACGCAAAAAGCAGCGTTAATTAAGACCTTAAATCGAGTCACTAACAGGGGAAACGGATTGTACTGCGTCGTTTTAGGCATTGAAATGACCTTCATTCATGCCTTTTGTCTTCAACGAGAGTGGCTCAGTGTCAAATAGACAGAAGTAACGTGACACCCCCAGAAATAGATATAAAAAGCCATTGCGAAATTTGCCGTTAAGACGCTTTTCTAGGTGGGAGGAAGTGCAGGGATGCCAATTTAATGATGAAACAGGCTAAAATCACTCTGTGGATAAGTTTTAATGTTTATTGCAGTTGTAAATGTCAACCCTGATATCTCTTAATCCGCTTATACCGGGTATACTCAGCATCATTCTAGGAGAAAAAGGATTATATTTCTAAAAAGATCTTATTTTTTAGTGAATGGGTGGATTTTAAAGCCCTCGGTCGCCGTGGAAGCAGCTTTTGCTCCTATTTCCAAAGGTCTCCAAATTGAATCACGTACTTGGTCTTGACATTGAATGCAGCATTCAACCCCTTTTCCGTTCCGCTCTGAGGGTAAAACATGTCAATAATAACAATAACACTAAGCGCCGTTTTTCCGACCCACTGGACCGTGCGTTATAAAACGAAGCGTAATTATAAAATTGGTGGCTTCTCAGGTCACTCTAGGATTATGTCGTTAGCGATGATGCAATTTTTAAGGACCAAAATTCTATTCCAGGGTGGTCAATACGTTAACTCGTATTGTCAGGAGAGACAAATTGACTGGGAGTTTTGAGGGTCAGAATATTTTAACGGCCAAAAAAGAACAAGCCTACATTTTGAGCATTCCAATTTACATAGAATAACCTTCCCGAACCATTTGTAGTAGCTGTCTTGCATAATCTCAGCTCGGGAAATGGCACTCAAAACTGATGGTGGTGGTTGGGGGAAAATGTATTTTTAAGTCCTCGTCAAACAAAAGCATATAATTTTTTTCAAGGGAATTATGTTAAAAATGGTATAATTGGTTTTCGGAAAAGTTCCAATTCTCCATTAAGTGTATTAATGTGTTGTTATTTTAGAGAGGAAGTGATGCCGATAAATTCATAATTATATAATTGCTTCTCCAATAAAAGTAATAGATCATACTTGTGATTAAAAATGCTTGATTAAATTTCACCTTGGAGTGAAAAATATGTGTCATTAATTGTGTCTAAAACGAACCAATTATTTGAGTTAAAGCTCTTCCTTCCGCATATATTGAACGTAATGTATTCTTGACTTCATTATATGACGATACGGTCAGATCTTTAAAAACGTATAAAAAATGTTATGTGCTCTCTTTAAAATCGCATAACCCGGAAGACAAAGAACCGATTGGGGTTCCATTATGAACACTCTTCTCAGCTCACAATTGCTTCATAGTAAGATGTTAAATCTGACCTCCTTTGGAGAATCTGAAAGGCCTAATTCCTTCTTTTCCTTTCAATGCTGATGACCCCGTCAGACCGTGGAGCCGTTTCCACAACTTTTGAATTCCCTGTCAGGGATGACAGCTTTAAAGGCCTCTAATGAATTTCGTTCTCATAAAGTGACCCTGTTATTAAAACATTTTGTATTGAAGGTTTAATTAGGGGAAGAATGTGACGCAATGTTATTGAAAAGCTTCATAAACTTTATTTCCTCTCCAAAGCAAATAATTAAAATCCCTTAAAGTCCATTGTGTAAACAACTGTAAATAAACCCATTGTCGTAATCCACACGTGACGATTCCATTCAGCAACTTGCATCATCACCTGAATTCCAGGCATTCATTATTGCATTGCATTGAAGAGTACTGAGGTAAGCATTCGTTTGACCTATATTAATTGTGCCGCGTCATGTCCAAATGCTGATGGTATCTATCCTGCGTTCAATGCAGTGGGAATGTGGACATATCTTATCTTGTGCATCAATCACATTTGATCCGATTGGTCGTCGTACATCTGGTTTCAAGGTTTGACCTCAATCTCTACGAGTCAATAATTAAGCACATTATATTTTAAAGGTGGAAATGAGCTTCTGGCCATCATCAAATATGGGTCCGAATAACCATTTTCTTCATTCTTCGGCTTGTTTGTTCACGCTTTTTGGGCCATTGGAGGAAGAAATATTTCTTTCTTCCAAAGCCTGAGGCGAGGACTGGAAATAGATGGAAAATACCGATTCAGGCTTTTTCTCTCGGCTATGCAAACACGAACCAAATTTTTAAAAGGCCTTCTTCGTTATAGACGAACGCCTGTTATCGGGAGGCTGATTTCCTTATAGAACAGTGAATATTAAATAAGCACTCTGAGATTCAATGTTCTCAGCTCTGAATACATGTGAAAAACGGTACATTTCTGTTGTTGTTGCAAAAGCTATTTTAACTCCATGTAAAATTGCCTCCGACTCTTTTGTTGTAAACGGAAGGGGAGAAAATAATGGAGACAAATTGAAGGAAACAAGTTACAAATTCAGTCCATTTATAATCATTCTTTAGCATGAATAAACCTGTTTAAACTCTCTTCATTTCTCTTCAAAGAGAATTGAGGTATCAAAGACGAGGGGAAAAGTGGAAACTTTTGTGGAAAGTTTCAATATTTAAAGACGACAGAAGACCATCGGGAGAGATTACCATCTCAAGACAGCATTCGATTAAAAAGGACATTGTTAGCACAAGTTTAATTCTTCAGACAACTTTTATGTCCTGTTTATAGAAAGAGTCCTAAAACAATTTCAGCCTCCACGTTAATGAAATGGACCTTGGTAAACATGGCATCCAATTGACACCTTTTATTGCAGCCATTGTCCATAAATGTGCTCTGTGAAGGGTTACTCTTGACTTTTTCAAGAACATTTGTCTTCACATAAACAATTTAGCAAAGTGAAATTTTTGATCGTTTGAAGCCTGTGATTAGCTTTTCATGTCTAAACAGAAGAATCATCAATCTAGGGAGTAAGAAAAGGAGAAAAGGGGATGAATAATAATTCACATTTGCATATGTTGTTGTTTTTCACTCAACGATCTCATCACGACGGAAAACACAATAAAGGTCTATTGATTGATTTAAGGGATGCCATTTTGACTCTTATTCAGCATCCCTAAAGCAACATTCTCATGCTCAACACGTTTCAGATTTCTCTTTTCTCCAGTGGGTCAAAAGTGAGAATATATTAGTTTGCTGTCTGCTCAAAATTGATGTTGGCACGGAGGGAGAGCTTCTTGGCAGGCTGACAGGTGGAAAAAGTTGCAAATTATATTAACTCTTTTCCTCAATTTGCATTTTTCAAACCGTCAAAAAACTGCTTATAAAACAACGCCCGAGACCAATTTAAAATCTTAGCTAGAAATTAACATTCTGATTTCTGAAACACGCCAACTTTTGCAGCCTTCATTTCTCTATTGTCCAAGTTTTATGACTGAATGTAGTGTCATTGTAAGCAGATATTTAAGACAATAACAGCCTCAAGGGTAAAACTTTTTTGCAAGGACTTGAGTAATAAACGGAGAAACTATATCCTCCAGCATAGACCTGCATTCCATATTATAAATCGATGGTTCATTCTTCTTGTTCTTTTGCCGCCCTCTCATCAAAAGTTTCTCCCCGTGAATGTGAAATCGATCAAAAACGATCTCAGATTGAAATAACGTGGAATACAAGATTAAAGATGTTGCTGCATTAGAACAAACACTAACAGTTAGAAGGGGTTTCCAAGTGTTTTCCTCTCTCAAGAGACCTCTTTAACTTTGCATTCATTGGGTCTCCACATACAAATATTTGCAAAGCAATTTGAAGGAAACTTTTCGTCCTAACTCCAATTTGAGAAAAACACGCTGCTTACCTGGAAGATGAGAAAAATAACATGGATTAGATTAAAATGTCCTTCAAATATGTTATTTGATTATGAAATAAGTCGCACCTTGAGGGTGTAACTGCCAAAAAGCTAGACAAGACAGCCGGAAGCTTGTTCATCCAGAGAAACCGGTTTATGTTTTTGAATAAAAATGTTATTATTAATGTGTGACTTTTTCACAGATTTGACAAATTGGCCAACTCGATGATGTATAGGACAAAGAATTTCCCACAATATTACAAAACATTCTTTTGTTACTGAGAAGAAGTTAATAACTCCTTCAGAGGGTCGAAGTTTAAAGCTTTAAACATTGGTCAAAGCAACCAGGAAGAAATGGGAATGAATATATCTCCCCCAAAACAGGTTTAAATGCTCGTTAAAGATTGACTGCTATTGTCAACATATCCTTCTTTTTCCCTGTCAAAAATCCTTGTTATGAGTTATCAACAGACAACATAAACCCACACACCTATTTCAATATTTGGGTCATTTTCTACAGGATATATTTACAATGAAGTGGGCGAAGCTGGCAACATTAAGTACGCATATTGCGCCATTTTTTACCCCATCCGCCTTTGCTGAATTTAATCCATAACCAATATTTGCAGTGTATAAAATTTAAGCCCATTTAAGTCTCATTCTTATATCCTTGAGAGCAGCTCTGATTACCATCATTAGTGTAGGAAGAGGAGGAATAAGGAAATGATACCTTTTATTTGACCTCAAATGACCTTCAAAACTCTTGTTGAAGCTTTTTGCCCCAATCAAATTGATATATATTTTGCAGGTTTAGAACAATAAAAACAATAAACAATGCTGCTGCGTAAACGAGCATTAAATAGACTTAAATATGATACAACCCAACGGAAATGCAATCATATTCTCATCTTCTTCTGGTTCCGTCATCATTTTATAAATGTTATTAAATTTCCAACTCATCTCATGCTGAGATCTAATGTTGGGGTCTGATTACATACGGTGACATTGCCTCATTCGGATGGAACTATGTGTGGTCTATTTACTTTGCTTGTTTACTTGCATATATAGATGAAGCAAGTATTGCAATAACAAAAACATGGAATCTCCGTGCAAAGTCCTTGCAATGAATTGAATGTCAATATCGCCTGTGGGCTTCGAGAAATCGCTGGTATTATTAATATTTGAATGTGATTTTAGGGCGTGACCGAAGTGAATCGTCCGTTTCTAGAAACCAGATGTTAATTCTTACAATGCTGACACAAGAGTGATATATTTCTCCATTTTACCTCAGCTCAGCCACAGCACACATCAGGGGAATCATAAAGTTACACACTTAAAATGATACAATAAAACACAAAAGCACACTTAGTCGATTATTCTTATACATTACTCCCCACTCCCCCAATCCGGGGAGTTTTTCTTATCAGGTATCCTTTTTCCATATGCCAAAACTAACGCCACATTAGCCGGTGAAACTCCTGGGCCCTCGCCCTCCCGGTGAGCCTCTCAAAGGACCGCGCCAGCCTCTCCGGCAGCCACATCTTGTTCTGACCTAGGCTGACCCGCCTGAGAACCAGTCTGGACGGCCGTCCTCCCCGCTGATGCCACCACTTGTCCGCGAGATTAATCTGCTTGCAACCCGGCGCGTACTTGTTGTAGGCTTCCCGGTAGCGCTCGTTGTACCTTTGGCAGGAGTCAGTCCGATGGCCCCTCTGCCCGCACACGACGCACGCACTGAGGAGCACTCCGCACGCCGTCGTCAGGTGCGTCCGCCTGTCCTCGCATCCTGGGTACCTGCAGTACTCTCTCGGGCTTCGCCGGTCAGCTTCCTGTCGGTACGGGCAGTTCCCCCGAGACACATGATAGCAGCCCCTCACTCCGACGAACTCTTCCGGCGACTCATTCCCACCGCAGTAGTCGCAGTTCCCCTGGAAGACCGCCTGCTTGCGAAGTGCGTTCGGCAGTTCCCTCTCTAACTGCTCGCGTGACAAGGTCACCCCCGTGTGTCCGGCTTGGTCTCTGCTGCCCCCCTCCGGCGTGCGGCCCTCGCGATCTCCCCGGCTTTGCCCCGGCCCGTCCCGCGACGAGCCCCTGTCCGGAGTTCCCAAGGGAGTGCTCGTCGCCAGCGGAACAGCATCCTCTGCGGCCAATGCCGACAACCTCCTGCTCACCATTCGCAGCGTTGCCTCGGTACTTGCCGTTCTCGCCTCTCTCATGGTGCTTGCCATTCGGTCTGCCGCGCGCACGGCGCTCGCTGCTGCCTCTTCCGCCACTCTGATGGCTTCGGTCAACTGCTCTCGCGCCAGGGGTCCATGGCCCGACCGCCCTGCCGCCCCTTCAGCCGGGGCCTCGCCAGTCGCCCATTGCTGCACTTGCATCAGTCC
This sequence comes from Tisbe holothuriae, assembly GCA_900659605.1. Classification (NCBI taxonomy): domain Eukaryota; kingdom Metazoa; phylum Arthropoda; class Copepoda; order Harpacticoida; family Tisbidae; genus Tisbe; species Tisbe holothuriae. The sequence continues at coordinate 7,826 of LR139528.1, read as the reverse complement.
CAGGATTGCCGCCTCCACGAGCTCGCTGCCTTCGGAATCGCCCAGGTCTACCCCCTGGATCCCTGCCTGCATGCCCTTCGCTCCTTGGCTACTAAAGGCTGCCTGCCCTCTTGCGTAGGCATGGGCCTTCTGGGCCTCGAGCACCGCCCCCGCCCTGCTGCTTTGGGCCAGCATTCGCCCATTCAGCAGGTGTTGCTTGGCAAAATGCTGCCCTCCCCGGTACGGTTGCGCAAAGCTCGCCCGCAGACCACTCGCCGAAGAAGGCCCCTGAATGATGCCATTCATAAGCGCGCTCATCGCCTGCAGCGCCGAGCCGCCCTCCACTTGTCCTTGCCAACCTAGCCAGAACTGCTCATCGCGCATCAGATCTCGGGCGTCGTCCCCTGCATCGAGGACTCTCGCTCGCCCTTCGCCTCTGGCTTGGCCCAGGGTCCCAGCAGCGGCGCTCACCAGCATGACCGACCCTGGCTGCATCAGCGTCCTCTGCACGCACTCGCCATAGGTCGCCCACCATTCACTAGCCGCCCGAGCCCGTGAGGTCGAACACGACAGCGCATACACTCGCCCGTTGATGAATCCCCAGGTGAAGCAGAGTGGGATGCCGAACCGCCCTCTGATTACCTCGAACGTAAAGATGCCTAGGCGCCTGATCTCTTGGCAGACTCGCCCGGTGATCTGGGTTCCTGCCGTACCCTCGTCCAAGTCGCCATAGACCAGCATCTCCTCCTGCTCCGGGTAGAGCGCATCCCCCGTGAGCCTTCCCTCTAAGTACGTCACCAGCCTGCTGAGCCCTTCGTCCCGGACTTGCTCATCGGCGGAGAACAACTTGCAGTGGGCCTCTGGGGTCAGGTGAGGGGATCTCCTCAGTGCCGGGCGGATGGGCTGCGCCAGCTCGAATGCGCCGTAATCGTACCTCTCTCTCCCTTCAGCGGTCGCGTATGAGATCGTCCCCAGGGCGGCGGCGGGTGTGAGGTGATCGGACATCTTGGAGTGGGCGGTGTTGCTTCGTTGGTGCGTGTCTGCCGAGATCTTGCTTCCTTCAGGACGTGAGCCAAAATGGTGGGAATCGCCCCTCTTTTCTTCGTTGTTCAGCCTGAGTTGCTCTGCCCGAATCGCGCACTTCGTCCCCTTTCTCCTCCGCGCGACCCCTCGCTCTCGCTCCACCAGGTTGGCTGAGTATTTCTGCTGAGAGGAGCTATGCTGTTAAGGGAAGGGTCCTCTCGGTCCCCTCCGCATATTTTCTCTGCTCCGTTAAGCTCGGACGGCAATGGCCGCCGTTAAACCGGCATTTGGAAAAAGGCACACCCCAGATATTAACTTTCCTCTAAAATAGTAAAATGATGATTATGAACGAAGGAAAGGGATATCCTATCCATTCTAGATGAAATGGTGACGATGAAGTGATGATGTGTGTGTTGCTTGCTCGGCACATATCTTATCTTCAGAACAATGGACAGATCGAGCGAATCGATCTCGGCCATATTTTGCTCCTGGCTCTCACCAGTACTGCTCGCACGTGACCATCTTTGCCGGGGAACACCTCCTCGATCACGCCCAGCGGCCATCTGCCCTGTGGGCCGACCGGGATATCGCATACCAGCACCACCTCCCCCTTCTTCAGGTTCTGCTTCACGCTCCTCCACTTCGGGAGCGTGGCTACTCCGGTAGCGTATGTCGAATGAGAGTCTTCCATGTGGTCTCGATGCGCTTTTGCAGCTTGGACCACGTACCTGCGCTCTCGCTCTCCCCGAATCCTCCCTCCACGTGCAACCTCTTTCCGTTGAGGAAGTGCGCCGGCGTTAGAGGCAGCTCCGAGTCCCCGTCGCTTTCCACTCGACCCAACGGGCGCCTGTTGAGGAGATCTTCCACCAGCGTTACAGCTGTGTAGAAATCAGAGTCATTGAGCTCGTATTGCATTATTGTCTTATCCAACGCCGTCTTAGCCAGCTTCACCATGGCTTCGATCGCTCCGCCAAAATGCGGACTCCTCGGAGGATAATGGCTCCATCGCGTGGTATTCATCTTCGGAACTTTTAGCTGTGGCAGGTCGTCGTGGGCGGCCTCGCCCCCCATCATGGCACCCGCCGCCACGAACTCCTTGGCGTTATCTGAGTAGATCTGGACCGGGAGCCCGCGCCTTGCCGCGAAGCGGCTCAGAGCTTTCAGCACTTCATCAGCTCGCCTGTCTTGCATGATCTCCATATGGCAGGCCCTTGATGCCTGGCACGTGATGATGATCACCCACCTCTTTAGCGCTGGCTTCCGCCTGCCTTGACTGGTGTATATCGGTCCAAACTCATCGACTAGTACGTGCGAGAACAGCCCGTGGCCCTCTGCCTCCCCCCTTCTTGCTGGCGGGAGCGGGCCCATGAGCTGCTCCATTACCTGTGGCCGTGCTCGCCTGCATCGCACACAAGTCCGTCCGGTCTCTTTAGCTGCCTTGGCTTCACCACGCATCCACACCGTCTCTCTCATCTCCCCCCGCAACGCACGTGCACCGCCCGTGTGCTTGAGGATATTACGGTGGATGTGAACCGCCCAGGCCTTGGCCAGGTTTTGTCGGCTGTCTAGCAGCATGCGCCATTTCTCGTCGCTTCTGCTGCCCGCCATGATCATCCCTCCCCTGATGGACAGGTGCAAGCTTTTCCAAGGATGCTTTGATGGGAGAGGGCGACCTTCTCTGAGTAGTGTTATCTCATGAGCCCATGATGCAGCCTGTTCTAGTGCGACTGCTGCGTGCAGTCCACCGATGGCAGGATAGCCGTCCCAGCCCTGCGGGCCCTGTCTGCCGAAGGTCCTGTCGCACCAGTTATTACCCACCTGCACGATGCTCGCTGCCACTCTGGCCATGCGCCTGTACTCTGACAACCGCTTGAACGGCGATTCGCCTCCCAATGGCACGGGCTTGCCTTGACCGACAAAAATGCCGACGCTGTTCCTCAGGATGTCTTCTTCCGGCAGTGGGGGATGCTCGCTCCAGGGCACTTTTGTACGTGGCCATTGGTGTTCATGTGGTAAGAATTCTGGGCCGTGCCACCACAGGCGAGTCGAAATGAGCTTTTCCAATGCGCAGCCTCGGGACAGCAAAGCAGCGGGATTATCCGCAGACGGGACAAAATGCCAACGTGAGGGAGCTGTCCCGTCCCGGATTTGTGCGGCTTTTCTCCCAACATAGGCCTCTGTTGATCTGCTTGGGTTTCTCAGCCACGTCAGCACGTTGATCGAATCCACGAAGAAATCCACGCTTTCTACTGGGCACTCAAAAGCCCTGCAGACCTCCCGTGCAATGCCTAGGCCGACCTCCGCGGCAAGCAGCTCGAGGGTTGGCACAGTTCTCGCTTCCTTGCCGTTGACTCTCCCTCTGGCATACACCAGCTGTGGTTCTCCTCTCCCGAGGGAATAGCAGACTCCTCCGTAAGCCCCTGTCGATGCGTCCGTAAAGATCGCCAACCTAGTCTCTCCAGCTCGCCAGCGCACGCATCGTCTGACACCGACGTCTCGTAGCCTGTATCTTTGCTCGAAGAACTTGTCCCATCCGTCCTCGGTCTCCTGGTCGACATACTCGTCCCAATCGGTTTGCTTGTCCCAGAGCTTCTTGAAGAGGAGCCGACCTCCCATTATGAATGGCAACAGCACTCCTAGGGGGTCAAACAGTCGCATGTAAGAGCGCAGGAGTTTCATCTTGGTCCACGGCTTAGGTTCTACCGCCTGCTCTTTGAACGTGAAGATATCTGCCTGTGTCTCCCACAGCACGCCCAGAGCTGCCTGGCTTCCGCAGTCGGATGGGTTGCATGTGGTTTTGTCCGAGATTTCTACCGTGCCTTTCAATTGGACGCCAGGGGGCAGTACCTCCGGATTGGTGGTGGCTACCTTGTGCAGCTTCATTCCCACAGTGTCCAGTATGGCTGACATTCCGTCGTAGGTATCACGCAGCCCTTGCGGCTCCTCGGTGGAGTTGAGCCCATCATCGACCATAGATCCGTATAGGAGACAATCCGCTCCGTCGGGCCATCGGTGCCTTTCTTTCACTGCCGCCAGCTTGACTCCACCCACGGAGACTGTGGAAGAGCCCGTCGAGCCGAAAATATGTCCCAGGTTTTCCCGCGTGCAGTGGTCGCTTTCGCCGATGAAGCGATAAATGAAGCGGTGGTAGAAGGCGTCCTTTTGAGGGAGGCGTACACGCAGGAACATGTGTCTCGTGTCACAAATAATTGCACATTCGTAACGCCGAAATCTGAGCAGTACTTGCACGAGGCTATTCATCACCTTTGGACCGCTCATCATGCATGAATTCAGGGAGGTACCGTTCGTCTCGTATGACGCATGCATGACCACTCTCGTCTTGGTAGTAGTGTTCTCGGGCTTGACGACAGCGAAGTGGCGAAGAAAGTGTCCCCTTTTGCGGTCGTCTGGATTGGTCACGCGTCTGATGTAGCCGTTCTTCAGCCATCCTCTTACTGCATCGTCGTAGTCCCGCCGGAGGTCGGGTTGGGAAATGAGCCTTTTCTCGCTACTGATCCAGGCGCGGAGTGCCTCGTCGTAGTTCTGTGGCGGCCTTTCGTCTCCTTTCCACAGTGGTTCTGAGATGAGCCGTCCGTCTTTGATGTGCTGCTTTGAGATAAGCATCTGTGCAGCTGCCCGATCTTCTTGGTTCAGTATAGCGGGAAGATCTGGCTGCCAGAACGTCGTGTTTGCTCTGAACGCCGCCGCCGTCAGAACCGCGCCTTCTTCGAGCGTTGGGTCCTCCGCGTTAGCCTCCACAGTGCCCACCACCGTCCAGCCACCCGGCCCTCGCCGAGCCACCGGCTCGTTCGGGTTCCCCCTCCTTTCCTCGAGACACCAATGGAATAAGGGGTTATCTACGCCCAGGATCATATCCACTTGCCCATCACCCAGCGGCGACCTGATGGGGATATCGGCGAGATGCTTCCAGCCGCTCTTCTGTTTGCTCCAATCTACTGCCTTGAGTTCTCCAACTGGGTCGGCGACCACGGTAACCACGCACTCGGTTATTGCGGACTTATCGGGGCTTTGCACTGATATCTTGGAGAGCATCGCTCTGCAGTCTGTGGTCTTCCCGCCAAAGCCTTGTATGACCGTGGCCACAGATCGCCCCTGCAATCCGAGGTAGTCGCTCACTCTTTTGCTCAGGGTAGTGATGTTGGAGCCGTCGTCCAGCAAGACGTTGACCAACACAGATTTGTGTGCGGCAGCATTCGCAATCCTCAGTACTAGGAAGCGCATTGAGATCCATCTCTTCTTACGCCCCTTTCCCTTGCGCACACGCCTCTTCTCTTCATAGACCTTCGTGACCGTATTTCCTGCCTCGTCTCCTGAAGAATCGTCATCGTCCATGAACCAGCACTGACCCTGTGTGACATTTGCCCAGCTACCCTCTCCGGTCGCCTTGCCTTTCTCTCCGTATAGCAGTTCCTCCCCCGAGCCGTACTCAGCGCTGTCACCTTGGGCCTGCCGTGCCATGACATGGCTCCCGTCGCCTTGCTTCTCTTTGCGCTGCTTTCGCTTCATGTCTGTTTTGACATAGAGGTGGTGCAGTCCGGAGTAGTGCGACTTCCCGCACTCTGTGCACCTAGGCCCGTTGCATTCACTATGGGTGTGGCCTTTTTCGCAGCAGCAGAGGCACCTTCCTGCCCCTGTGAGGAAGTTCTTCATCGCCCAGGCGGGCTTCTTATTGAAGTCGTCGCATTCTCTCCGCCGATGCCTTCCAAAGCATTCTGGGCAGACCTTGCTCGTCTTCTTCCCTCCGCCGTCCTCCTCTTTCGCTTCTGTCGTGAGTGATCTTGCTTTCCGGTAGGCGGGGTTATTGTGGTAAGGGCCACCGCCTCCGCTACTGCCCTTTGTCTGCCCTCCGAGTTTCGCCTTATCCTTCTCCTTTGCAAGGTTGCGGATTTGGTGCCGCTTCAGCCACATAATGAGAAGGTCCACGTCGTCTTCGTCGGCGACATGATTGAGCGAACAGTACATCCTGTACTGCATTGAGAGTTCAACGGACAGCTTTCCTTGGACGGTGGCGACGTGCAAGTGAGAGCGCTTGTCTCCAGCCCATGCTGGAGGGAGTTGCGCATGATACGCCTCAACGCAGTCTACCAGTTGGCGCATCTCCTTGAGTCCCCCTGGCTTAACCATCTTGCACTCGTTGATCGCCGTCGCGAGCTGCGCCAGCGTGCGTTCCTCTCCCCCGTAGTCTTCATAGAGCCTCGCTAGCATTTTTGCATAGGATTGAGCTGAAGGAGCCATGGACTTCCCGAATCCTTCCAGTGCTTTCTCTGCTGCTATACTGAGTGCTTTGGCTTTCCATTGCACGGGCATGTTTGCACCATGGAAGGTCGCCACAAAGTTCCCTTCGAACGCCCGCCAGCTCCCCGGCTCTCCGTCGAACGTCCCTCCATCGTTATCTGCGTACATTGATGCATAGTCTTTGTGAGTGATCTCTCTTCCGCTGGGTACTACCTTCCAGGCGCCTGGCATCCTCCGGTAATAGTCTGATCCTTCTTGCCCTGGTCGCTTGTGTACCAGCCGGTGAGTGGACTCCTCGTCGGTGGTGCTCGCTGCGCTATGAAGTTGCGTCCTCCCCTGCGGTTTCACCTTCCTTTTATGCGTGTTCATGAAGATTACGTCATCGTCTTTGGCGGGCGTAATTTGATGGTTCCCCTGGTAGCTTCCGTCCCCTACGCTATTCCGCCTCGTCTGCACCCTCTTGCCGCCTTGAGCTCCGTCGCTGCTGCTTGTCCTCCTCCTGCCGTTCTTTCCGTCTGGGGGGCATTTTATGTAGGATTCGATCTCGTGCAAGGCCTCTCCCATTTGGTCGCCCCATTTGTTCAGCCGATCTGCAACCGCCGGATCCTCCGCGGCGTCTGCTGCCCAGTACCCGAGGGTGAACCCGCGTGCCTCCAAGTCGGTTATCTCCTTGAGCAGGTCATATTTGTAACGGCCTTTGACCTCTCCTTGCGTTACCGCGCACCTCAGCGCTCTCGCGTTCTTCTCCACCAGCACCAGCTTGTGATGGTCTGGCAAAGGGTGTTCTCGGGGGCCCGCCTGCTCGTTCGCCTCCCGGGCGTCGCCTCCCCCTTCTGCTCCCCCTTCGAGTTGAGCCTGTAGAGCTGCCTTTTCGGACTTGAGCTGCCGAGCCATGTCTTCTGCTTCCCGCCGCCGCCGGATCTCCCCGTTGAGTTCGTTCTGTTTCTTCACAACGGTGCTGTGCATTTTCTTGATCTCCTCGTCTCTTGCTGCAATGCTCTGATCATGCTCGGCCTCTTTCTGCTTCCGCTTATCTCTGAGCTCATCCAGTGCCTTCTCCATGGCCGCTAGCGAGGCTCTCGCCCCATCTCTCTCGGCCTGTGCTCCACGCACTTGCGTGGACAGCATCAGCACCTTCTTTCTGCATTCGTCGTGTTCTCCTCCTCCTGGGACCTCCGCTCCCTGAGCTGTGTCTGCTCCGGTGGGGTTAGCTTGCGCCATTTTCGTTGCCCAGCACGGTCCGCACGTACTTGTGTGACGCGTCCCACTTGTGCTCCCCGCTCGCCTGGGCTTGTGTTGGCTCCCTTCTACCACCGCCAGCAGTCTCTCTCTCGGGTTCCGCCTCAGGAGAGCAGCCTCGAACGCCTTAGAGCTCTTCCGGATGGCCTCCACGTTCATGTTGCAGCCTCCGTCTTCTCGCCATTGTGTCAGCCGGCCTGGACGCGGACGGGGATGTCCCCTCGGTACTTACGCCCCACGTTGGGCGCCAGATGTATGTGATTTTAGGGCGTGACCGAAGTGAATCGTCCGTTTCTAGAAACCAGATGTTAATTCTTACAATGCTGACA